>JACSZP010027740.1:0-11498 GCA_016161895.1 Pinna nobilis
CAGATAGAGCGAAATACGCTAATTTAGCACAATACAGAAAGCGCGAAAGACGCTAAAAAGCACAACAGAGATAGACAATAGAGATAGACGCTAAAATAAGTATAATCAAGATAGCACGAAAGACGCTAAAACTAGCACGAAACAGATAGCGCGAAAGACGCTGAAATTAGCCCAATGCAGATAACCCTAAATACTTTAATATAATCAACCCAAATATAATTTAACCTATACAATAAGCACAAGCACAGTTTTCATACTCAAAATTTATAAAACAGCAGGAGATAAAAAATGGAGATCGAAGACAATGAGTCTCTATACAAGATCAAAAGTGAACCTCGAAAAATTAACAGGATCAGATGCCTGTAAGAGAATCCACATATCCTTGCTAGCATCATCAGTTAATTTCGTTCTACAGTATAGTCAATTAAGTAAATTTCGCAAAAGATGGAGTGATATTAGATGTTTTAAATGGTCAAAATTGCTGTCAAATTAGATCACCATCTATCATTATTTATAAAAATATATGATATTCAATGATAAAAGTATTGTAACATGCAAGCTTATTCATCGACGTTTTCAGTCCATCAAGCACACACTCCTGGCAATAAAAGTCTCCGAGTATTAAGTTTTAATTTGCTTGTAAATGGCTATGACTATATGACTAATTGTAATAATAATTCACAGTTATTATGACGCACGTCATATCCAATTTGATATTTCATTACCGTATTTCTGATGTGTATGTCCTAACTGTTTTAACTTTAGGAAGATATAATCCAGTATCACTGCGTCAACTAATTTGCCAATGATCCCTCTGATTTATATTCTTAGCATAGCAAAGTCGTCTTCCAAGACTAGGACAAAAAATGGCGTTATTTGCTGGTTCCCTAAGGCCTTGGTCTTTCATAGATACTGTAGCAGAATACATTCAAGGACGATCTTTATTGACACATAACACAGTTCTATCTTACTTGTAATATTGAACAGTACGAAAAAGTGGATGTTTTATAGACGACAGTCTCGTCTCTATTCAGCAGACATTAAGGATGCTGAAAAAAGAACAATTTGGTTGGTTGATACGACTATATCATTTATGGCGGCAACTCACATCAACTTGAGAGATACCAATTATTCAATATTTGCCCTTTGATCTTTTTGTCAGTGTTACTTTGAATAAGTAGCAGACGTTCAATGGACACAACATGAAGGTCAGAGCTCTGAGAGAGAGAGAGAGAGAGAGAGAGAGAGAGAGAGAGAGAGAGAGAGAGAGAGATGTAGCAGACACAAATATTTACATAATGTTCCAAATACGAAATTTCGAAGGTGACTTATAGTAGGGTTTTATGAAAAGTATTTTGATGTTCAAATTCAAATATGAAATGTGAATAAGACCTAAAACGAGATCAATTGAAGTCTTGCGACACTTGCCGAGTCATGAATATTGCAAATCTATGACAGGAGTGTAAAATTTCCTTGCCCCTGGTGATTGATTGTTTTTCTCTAATCTTAGATATATATTTTAAAAGATAGAAAATATATTACATTTTGCAGTTAAGCAAACAAACTCCCTCAAAAGAAAGCCATGTTGATACCATGTGACGTCATAGGGTTCAAGACAAGCATCCGGGAATGAACAACTCGGAAATTGTTCCGACGTGTCTTGGAACGGAAATACGAGCGTACAGATGGATAATTCGGTCAGGGGTGAGAGAGAATATTGCCTAGTCAAGTTAGGTGCTTGAAAAATTCCGTCACTGCACAGACGAAGTCGTTAGAAAAAGTCAAAATTTCCCAAGCCTAAAGCGTGATAGAAATAATACTTAGGTCGATGTAAAACAGAAATACATAGCGAAAATAGCCTGTTTTGCTATCAAATAATTATAATGTACCTCAATTTGAATCATTCATTGTAGAATTTATAATACTTTCCTATCTGTTGCTTGTTTTTATTATGGTTTTACATTATACTTGTGGGCACTAACACATATGAAGGATATTTCAAAATATTTACACACAACAAAGTGGGCAAAAATCGAAGTTGACGAAGTCCTTTGGAATTCGTTCATAAAACCGAAAGTATGTGATAAACTGCTAAGATCTTAAGTGGCAATTTATATACACGTATCTCTACAAAACATACAAAACACCAAAACAGAAATATTTTTTTGTACTGAGAATAGAGGTAAAAATTTCAAAACAGCAGATAATGAGCTTAAAATTTGTCTTTGTGAGTAAAAATATTTACCGAGATTATGACATCATGATTTTGTTGTTAATTTCAGATACCAAGGATACCTTAATCGATATCTGAAGAGCAAGACTTACCTTAGAGTTAATGAGGACAGGTTAACATACTGATCGATAAACTGCATCAAAGTGTTCAGACTTTCTTGATGATTTCAAAAGGTACATATCATTAATATCTTTGATTGTATATTATAGTAGATGAGTCGCTAGCGAGTTTTTATCATCATTGTCTATCGTCTTTCTTTTCCCTGTCTCGTTTACTCTCTATATATTCTGTTTGACCATATTTTTGTCTTTTCGTCCGTATATAACCCTCTTTTCTCTTTTTACACATATACACTCATGCAAACGAGGTCCCTCATAATATTAACTAACGAATACATAAGGCTAAAAATTGGGGATTCGGGACAGATACATAAAGTCAAAGGGTTGTTGTTGTTGTTGTTGTTGCCTTGTTGTTTAACGCCCCACTGAAGAATATTTCACTCATATGGAGACGTCANNAGCAGGGAGGGTTCTTTAACGTGCCAACACCTACTGTGACACGGGAGCTGTCTCATCCGAAAGACAGGGAAGGCCAACCTTAGAGTGGCGCTGCGGGAATCGAACCACGGACCCCTCGGCTCGAAGTCGAACACGCTAACCACTCGACCACGGAGGCCCCAGTCAAAGAGTTAGGCTCACACGTACAAGCATGCAAGATATCACAAATAAACACATATATGTATGTAAATACACATATATATATACATATATATATATATATAATATCAAATAAACACAAGCTGACGTATACTCAAGGAGGGGCGTATCTGCATAGAGTAATTAAACACAAAAAATACGGAAAACGCGTATGCAAACAAACAAGTTTTGATAAATTTACACACATACACATATAAACTGATACATACATCACTCAGATATCTTTACACTGAGAGAATCGCGATATATGCAGACGGGAAATACAGCATACATGCATTCTTTATGTATATAGTACGTAAGGTAAATATTACAATACAGAGTTTGTATTTATTGTGATTAGCTTTCTGGTTGTAGCAGATATTTCTAGAGAGGGACTCGTAAAAAGACGAAGGTTGACAGGAGTATTATTACAAGTCCTGCTTTATATTAGATAAATAATTCATGTTCTCGGTAACTTTCGGTTTAAAGGGTCGCTGTTCTTGATTTAATATGTAATCTAGACTACATCACATTGATTAATCCGTGACCTCAGCCCTTTGTTCCTATTTAAGAATCATCGTACTGCTGGTGTCAGCATCTTCTTCAGTCGCTCCATCCAGGAGAGAGGGACATGTCGCTGAACGTATAATTATTGCATAAATTATTCCTTATTTCTACAAATAAATCGAAAACTTTAAACAATCACATGCATATTCGATGATCGATTTTGACAAATCAAAATTTTTCTCTTGTATCATACATTGGTAAATCATTTTGCTGCACGATGAAATCATTTAACTTCCGCAAGCATACCCAATTTCGTAGACACTACTAAATTCCGTTCAGAACAAAAAGACCAGGTAGTCTCCAATACTTTTCAGTCAGTAAACCCAAGTTCAACTGTAGAAAAATCAGTATACATGTATTCTGTTATCCCCAATTTCTATACTAGTATATTGGCTTGGTCAGGAGTATTAGAACATTTTTTTCTTGACTGCATCAATGAAACTTCAATATTAACCAGCAACCTGTTTTTGAAAAAAAACAAACAAACAAAACAATTGTTCTAACTTTCGCATTTTTTATTTTATTTCACCCGTAAACGTTTGTCATATAGTCAAAAAATACTCAATTGATATGCATGACGCGCTATAAGGCGTTTGATTAAGTTTGCTTTGTACATTCATGATAACTTATCTTTGCTAGATATCAATTTCAGCTGACCGATATACTATATCAGGCCTCATTTGTCTTGGTCAACTAACATATTTACATTATTAACGGTCAGCCTATCTTTTGATTTATCATAATGTATTTGCTGACCGGGATAGAAATTCTTGATTTGACTTCGAATTACCGAAAATAAGAGTCAATGACCTCATTTTTCATCTATTGTCCTCTATGCGATAGAAATCTGTGAATGGCGGTCTGTCTTTGATTTTAATGTATTTTGATAAAAATGCTGTGGTTATATACATAAATAAATTATATTATATTTCCTTCAAAAGATATTTCTTAAGTTCTAATCACCTGATCCCAACCACTTTGCAATGTCCAATTGATATTTAATTTGNNATGACCTTACTTCGAATTCGAAATTTGAAATCAGAAGTGGTCACTATTAGTGATAGATGGATAGATGGTTCACCAAGGTTCAATAATTTTGTTTATTTCATTGGGTAGACCTTTCGTTTGCTGGATTGACGTTATTGTCCATTGTCCAACGTCGTCAATGCAATTTAAGGGAAAACATTCGGCCATTAAACACTGGGAGAGTGAACATGCCAAAACATTTTACAGTTCTGTGATTTTTAATTGTCTCGTCTGCAGGACTGGAAAAATCAGACCCCTTCGCAATACGAATTCGAACCCTTGACCTCACGCCTCGAACACGCTCACCACGGAGACTCGACGGGCATCTGGGAAACCTTTATCTGAAACTTAGAAAGAGGTGCATTGTTAAATGAGGTGCATTGGTTGGAATCAGTAAGGAAAGTTACACTTTGCCATTTTTTGATAACCACAAGACAACACACCTTGTATTTTTCACAATTGAGTCCTGTATCAAAGAACATTATCCTCCGTGTTTCGCTTTTGCCCACAAGGAGAAGGAGTTCGGATATTTCATAGTAAAGCCATGTTTTAAATCGTTCCTTTCATTTTTGTTGTTGATGTTGGTTTTTTTTTTGGGGGGGGGGGTGGTTTCTTTGATTGTTTTTTTTTTTTTTGTTTGTTTGTTTTTTCTATTCATTTATTTACCATTATCACATTTTTATCAAAAGTAAGTTGCTGTACCACGTTATACCTTGTTTACTAAGATAGAATTAATGAATGACATATGATTTGTAATGCTCATATTTCCATCATAGAAGTCCAGCCGTGGTGGTCAGAATCTTGACCAATAATCTGTAGGAAGTTAATTAGATTTGACATCGAAAGGTCAAAGTGTAAAAATCCATCACAACCACTTTTCAATTTGTGTATTACTCTGAAAAAGATAAGTTGTTAATTGACTCACAATTATGATTTATGACACCACTACCACGATTAATCATCTTTACATTCGTAATCTTCGTGATGTACTGTCCAAAAATATCATTGCTGAAGAAATCTTACTTTGGTTATGGCACACAAAAATTGAAGATGTCATATATTACGAATAGTTCTATATAGAATATATATCAATCATTAGAGTTTGTATATAATATATCTATATATTTATCATTAGAGCTTGGTAATTGTTGTAATTCATCTTCTGTATTTACAAGAAAGTTCTGAACTTGCAACAGGCTGAAGTTCATCTAACATGACCAAAATAACATAAGCCATCTTTTACCACACTGAGATCTTATTTCTTTCGTACCGCGTATCATTCTACACGAAGCTCCGCGCTGATATGCTCAACTTCTTACCTTACAGAAATGGCTTCGACTTGTTTTTAGGCGATCACCCTTTCGTGTCCATGGATAGAGACAGTGTGACACGAAGTCTCTTGTTCCATTTAGTAACGATGAGTGAATGATGACTGATTCAGAACTTGCCAACATTAAAAATTTCCTTGGGAAAGCTTTTTCTTCAATATAATGATCAGAGAATAGAAATTGCCAACATTTTACGTAAAAATTAGGGAGTCTCCTAATTAATGGGGGAAACTTGACATATCATCATTGTTCTATGGTTGCATGTGTTATACATAGTCCAAACCTCTAAGCAATTCACTGGCAGTCTTTGAAGGCTGCAGATCAGTGAAATACTAGTTGACCGTAAAACGCAACAAAAACAACAAAGCATTCCTTTCATATGCGAAGCTTTTTCATCACTTGTTGTTTTTCCCCGCGTATTGTATTCTTTGCTTTTATTTCAACATTCACAGTTTTATAGTATATGTACGATTCAGTGTTCCAAACGTTGAAGTTTTTCCAGATGGCGAATTATGTGCATTCATTGGCAATATTGATAAGTTGTTTTACTTTTCATTACTACATTTATAGCCGCCTCTATCGTCAAAGTACACATAGAGGCAAGATTAATGGGGAGAACCGATCGTGAAAGAGATTTGAAAAGAAATGATGACTTGAAAATTCAGTGAATATTCACACTGACATAAAGTATTTCTGTAATGAAAATGTAGTTTACTGCAATACCAGGAGTACTAATATAACTTTCAATTCTTGTATGGTGCCGATTTAATATCAATATGAAGACATATTTGGAAAGCGCACTTTTATAGCCAAAATTTGAAAAAAATTACACACAGAGAGAGAGAGAGAGAGAGAGAGAGAGAGAGAGAGAGAGAGAGAGCATTATTTCTGTCAAGAAAAGCAAAAGTATTTGTGTTAATTGATGTTTAGAAGCGCAAAGTACATACACATTGCATTCTTTCATGCATGTATTCGCCCACTAAACAGCTTTTAATCCGTATTCAAAAGCACTCATGTTTGTTTCAGTATAATGTCCATATGTCAACTCATTCATCAGCCAATATAAACAATAACAATAATAATAATAATAATAATAATAATAATAATAATAATAATAATAATAATAAAATAAAGTAATAAATGAATAAAAAGCAGTCAAACTTGCATTTATTTTCACATCTAAAAGCTATGATCATAGAGGAACATTATTCTATTCTATTAGAGTCATCTTTCCTGACATGTTTTAACAGAACAAAACAAACATTGCGCAAAATCTTCACATCGTTTGAATTATCTTGTTGATACTTAAAAAAAACCCTATCATACAACTCAATCGGGCTCAAACAGATTAAAGCAAGTGTGTAACTCGTATATCTCGTGACATAATAATCTTAACAAGTCTTTTACCTTATTTCCTGATCCCATTTATTACATAAAGATTTATATATGAGATGACGACGAAGTGTTCCTCGAAAACGAACAATAAAATATATCTTGTATTATTTATGGACCAAAATAATTAAGGTCGTGGTCGGTAAACAAGAGTTTATTACATTTCCAAGGAAAGCTGATCTTTAAACAAAGATGACGACCAATGGAGGGCATTTTCGGTTACTTTCATTCCAAAAGATTAATCTAAAACAATCCCTTTCTGAGATTAGAAGTCATATCAATGTAATGAATCGACAGATCAAAAAAATAAGTGCTATGCTTATGCTTCTCAACAAATTTTAACTTTGTAATGAACGAATATTTTGAACGTGAAAAGAATAATGGCTTGAACATTTTTTATGCAATGACATGAAAAGAAATCAACATTTATGATGATGATGATGATGATGATGATGATGATTATTATTATTATTATTGTTGCTGTTGTTGTTATTACTTTTATTATTATTATTATTATTATTATTATTATTATTGTTATTATTATTATTATTATTATTATTATTATTGTTATTATTATTATATTGTCGTAATTAATCATCATGTCATGCCATGTACTGTAAGTATGTGTTATAAAAATACAACCGCGAAAGAAAGATTTATGGCTTGAACGAAAATCGAGCTAGCGGTAATTATAAAAATAGTCCAACAACGAGGTGTGAACGATCTAGTAAGTCCGCAGAAAGATAAACACCGAAATATTCGTCCCAAGATAAAAACAAAATCTTATATATCAGGACAAGAAATCAAATAAACCAACAATACGACCGATTACATCCTCTTAGGATAAGATAAAATCAAATCATCACAGAGGATAACTTCTTATGTACTGTCATTGAAATAAGAAAAATGCGACGAGGGAAGAGGAAGGAGCCTTGTCAGTCGCGGATTTGTTTATATATTGATTGAAAAACAAATCTTTGTTAAAGGCTTGTTGAGTTCAGCCTATGCAGTTTATTGCGTTTCCGTATATTGCATAACAGAATCCAGCTTTCGAATACCTGCCTCACATATTGCAAACATGTGAAAGAAAAAATGTGCATAGTGCTTGTCCAATATACGATATTCGTATATTGACAAACTCTTACTCAGTTAATTTACATTCTCAGTTTATCATTTCATGTTTGTCTTTACCACAAAATCAAATGTATCTGTAAAAACATTTCCACGGTTAAAGATTCTTTTTTACAGAAAGGGTGAATGGGTTTTTGTAATGTATACTTACATTACCATTACTTTGCCTAGATTAAATGCCGTAATGCTCGCTCCGTTGTACAGCCTGCACGCCACAAATGTCGTTTATTATGTTTTAAAGTCTTTAGACAGCCCGCTCCAGTATATTTCCCGCGAGTTATCTAATACATATACATGTACTCACGACAATAGTAGTCCTTGACAAGTTTAGTACGATCTGCACATATGCTACATCTACGACATGAGAAATTTTAAGTGAGAGTATTTGTATTATATATACAGATTTCCAATTTAAAATGAGATTACATAATCTGCATGTTTTTGAGTTTTGGGGAAACATTTCAAACGATATACCGCAGGAGGTATTTTTCTATCTTTTAATACGTATAGACCGCGGCCAACACGCAGGAAACAACGGTACCTGCATATATAACTGCAAAGCATTTCAAAACTTTGATGGTTTTGGAAAAAATTATAAGCCTGAGTGACTGAATCTGGGATTGTCTTTGCTTATCTACATCGTTTTGTATAGCATAGAAAAACTAAGGACTTGGCGAAAAGGGATAAAAATATATAGAAAAGCGTAATCAGAATGTTGGAGAGTGATATATGTATAAGAACCCACAGGGGAAACTCATGACGATGGGTTAACGACCACCAACTACATTGTCGTCTATTCAAGCCAAATAATCATGTCCTTAGCAACCTACACAATTGTAAGTGAGAGAAGATCAATGAATCACGGTCAAGTAAAACCTCTAAGCGATATAAATTAAAACAATACTGGTCAGCAAAAAATGTAAAAAAAAAGATAACACGCTTAAGCTATTCTGTGATTCTATTCACTTCCAGCAATAGTAACCAATGAACACGGAATATATCATCAACCATTACCGAACTCACTTGCATTCTCGTAAAGAGTGGGAAGGCCAAGACCTTGTATTTTCTATATCCAAAATTAGTCGGAAGGAAATAAAAAAACCAAGATAATCAGATACAATGAAAATTGAAGAAAATCTGCCAAGGACCGAAAGTGAGCCCGATAAAGGAGTGATAAATAGAATCTATCACCACTTTGTACAGAGACAGAGAAATCTCACCCGAGTGTCAAAGATTTGCAGTCCACGACGAGGCTTGCCGAGTCATGGATGTTGCAAATCTTTGACACGAGGGTGAGATTAATCTATTCCTGTACAAAGTGGTGGTTATTTATTTTTCTCTCACCCTCAAATAATGTATTTCTAGGTAATAAATATATAGGTGCAACACTGCATTCAAGCGGACGAAATACTTCACAAGTAGGTCAAGACTTACCGGTAGTGACGTCAAGGGGTTCGAGATAAGCACGCGGGGTGCGAGACAGAGATACATGTATCTAAGAACGGGTACATTGATGGATTTCTCTGTCCGGGGCGAGAGAAATAAGGTTCCCGGATCGAGTTAGAATCTGCTTGCTTAGCAACATGTCTCAATGTTACTGAAACACTTAACATATTGGTATCATCCTCAGTGTAAGACAATGTTATCAATCTCATTTTCAAAAGAGCCAGTATGAAATCAAGTTTTATTGTGCTAGTCAGTGGTGATTTGAAACTGAGCAACTGAACCATCGTCTGTAACTTAAGCTTATTTATCGGGCTAGTCAGTGGTGATGTTAACTGAGCAACTGAACCATCATCTTTAACTAAAACTATTTGACCGGGCAGGCTAGTCAGTGATGATTTGAACTGAGCAACTGAACCATCGTCTATAACTTATGCTATTTTATCGGGCTAGGCAGTTGTGATGTAAAACTAATTAACTGAACCCATGGTTTATAACTTAAGCTAATTAATAGAGCTTATCAGTTGTGAGGTGCTAAGGATTAAGTGAATCATATTCATTCTATTTTATCGGGCTAGTCAGTTGAAATGCGAGATTGAGTAACTGATCCCATCTTTTATAACTTTATATCTATTCTATTGGGCTAGTCAATTGTAATGTGAAACTGAGTAACTGATCCCATCGTTTATAACTTTATATCTATTCTATTGGGCTAGTCAGTTATGATGCGAATCTGAGTAACTGGACCCATCGTCTATAACTTTAGCTATTTTATCGGGCTAGTCAGTTGTGATGCGAGACTGAGTAACTGGACCCATCGTTTATAACTTTAGCTATTTTATCGGGCAAGTCAGTTGTGATGCGAATCTGAGTAACTGGACCCATCGTCTATAACTTAAGCTATTTTATCGGACTTGTCAGTGGTGATGTGAACCTGAGCAACTGAACCATCGTCTTTAACTTGAGCTATAAACTATTTATCTCAGACGACAGAGTATCTAGCAGATTAATAACACCTTTTATCTCCTTAATTAGGTTAAGAATCGATATATGAGTACGAATGTCTTCTTCAGAGCCTTGATGATCTTATCAAATATTCCATATTTAATTTATTACTGACAGTGATTACATATGACACTTTATTTATAAATAATCTATGAACTCACGCAGGAAAATTATTGATCCAGAAAAACATCGTCGTTAGATATCCATTTCTTGTTATCAAACAGCTTCAAATCTAATTTATCTATACATAAGTGATGAGCAGTGCTTACGATGTGTTTTAATAAGCTGAATAAAGAACAATAAACATCTCCGACAAAGACCTTTTTGGAAAAAGCATTTTGTCTTTGTCTCATCTATTAATTACAGAAATGTTCAATAAACCAGAGTTTTTATACTTTTGTTGTGGATGCATTAGTTATTTACGCCACTTTAATGTAAGTTAATGGAAAGAAACAAAGATGATTCAAATCTCTTGAACGCACGGATATTCAAGTCTTGGAAAAAGCAGACAGAATGAAAAATATAGAAAACTTTACAAGTTGTTGTTGTATTGTTGTTTAACGTCCCGCTCAAGAATATTTCACTCATATGGAGACGTCACCGTGTGCCGGTGAAGGGCGACAAATTTTGCCTATGCTCGGCACTTATGGCCGTAGAGCAGGGAGGGTTTTTTAACGT
>JACSZP010027754.1:0-15470 GCA_016161895.1 Pinna nobilis
GTTGTTATGAATATAACCACAAGGATACTTATTTGTTAATGGGAAATGTGTCTTAGTCTACAATAAAAAATTCATAGACACTAAACTTGGCACCTTTTTTAAGTTAAATCTAGGTACAGCAATTACTACTTGTACCAATAAAAAGAAGTGACATCAGCCACAAAGCATTCAAAATAAGAGGCTTGCCAACCTGTAGTAACTTCTTTGGGGGAGATTTTTCATTTTCACGTGAGAAACTCTAACTTTTACTCAGAATTAGTAGAAAACTGAAATTTTTTATGGGGAGACATGCATTTTTTCATAAGAAATAGTGACTCTCCCTATTTATTGGGGGGGGGGGGGAACTTGGCAACTTGGAGACTTGGCAAGTTTGCCATGAGAAAGGGTAACCAAATATCTAGATATGTCGCCCATCAAGGAAAACGGAGATTGAAATTTTCGACACAAAATTTTGGGCCAGTGTGAGCCCTGCATGTCCTTGGATGAGTTACAGACTCTTGAGTTGAACGTTAAACAACAATGTAAGAATAACAGATACAAAAGATTGATAGAGCAGAAAGTCAGGACCATGGAACTTATAGCATACGATTTTGGATCTGTGGGAAATTTGGCTGTATAGTTGTCATAAGATTTGAAAGGGAAGGGGGAGGTCAGAAATAAAAGCTTCCCAATTGGATAGTCTCAGGAATTAAGGATAGGACATTACATGAAAATAAGATGAATTTGCCAGGAGACTAAAAATATCGGTGCATTATTATAAATTAACTGTTAAACTATTTTTCTTATGCTTCCTCAGGTTTGAAGATATGTGGAGTTGACTGCTTGTTGACAGCAGAGTGGAAATCTCCCAGCAAGATAGTCGCCCGGTCAGGACCTGGTAAAGGCAAAGGGGATGTCATTGTTTTTACAAGATCTGGAGGCCAAGGGACATGTACAGTAGGATTCAAGGGATACTTTGTACAAATAGGTATGTACTCTTCTTGCCCCATCTTTTTTTTTTGTAAATTTCATAAGAGAGGTAGAAACAATTTGAATGACTCGGTCGCAAAGCGTTGTGCAGTAAAGCCTGTATTGACAGACCACTTACGGAAGAATTGTATTGAGTAATCCTAAAGATAAACCCTGTCATGAGAGACCACCTGTCTTAAGAGATGACATTCCCCTGGTTATACTGGTGGTATCGAGACAGGTTCCACCATAATTGCAAAGCTTTCATCTTTGATCTGTTACATTTTGTGTTTGTCTTGCACCTAAACTGATTATAGAAAAAGCACTAGTTTACTTTCAGAGAGCTGATGGCTTTTTCAGAACCACATATAAGTTGGTTATGCCTTCAGCAATAAAAACCGACAGTTGAAATGCTGCCAAGTTTGATATGAACAAAAGAGACCCATAAAAATTAGACTTACTTTTCTAGCATCATGAATTTGCAATAATATCAATGAGTACAGTGCAACCTTCTGTTCCATATTAATTCAGATCTGTTTTTTGTATACATGAATGTAGCACAATATTATTTTGGCCATTAACAAGCCTATGATTTGAATGTAGCTTTGTGTCCCAATTAAGTTGAAAATGTAAAACTGAAATTGTGTGATAGTAACGCATGAAATCATAACATCTTTGTTAACAACCTACCATCATTATTGATGTTTTGTTGGTGATGTTGTTTTATAGTTTATTTTTTCCCCCAGAAGTACCAGGTAAAGATCTATATACATGTATTTGCATAAGTACATAAAGAAAAATCTCTTATTATGTTCTGGATATGAGACTTCTGATATGTTCATGTATATTAGCATTTTACATGATTTTAAACTTGCAAATTCTACAATTCAACAACATTTGTTATGATCAATGATAACATTACAGGTCCTCTTCAAGAATCAGCCATATGGATTGACGAGTCACAGACAGTCAACATCAGACACGGTCGTACTCAGTCGCCGATCTTCTCCAAGGAGGATGAGGACCCACTTGGCATATCAGACGAGGGAAATCAGTAAGTGTCACCGTAACTACAGGAATCCCTGTTTTAGCGACCATCCATATATAATGACCAGTTGGTTACACAGACCATCTTTTGCTTTCCCCAATAGTACCCTTTGTGTTCAAATCATCCTTTGTGTTAAGACACCTTCCTATAAAACCAGTTTTCTTGTGTCCTAATGCAGGTCATTATAAATAAGCTTCACTGTACTTCATTTCCATATAAGGCCTCTTCATAACCTATAGAGCCCTGTCCTTCGGATGAGACAGTAAAAACCGATGCCCTGTGTCACAGTAGGTGTTGGCACGTTAAAGAACCCTCCCTGCTCTACGACCAGCAGTGCCAAGCATAGGCAAAATTTGTAGCCCTTCACCGGCAAATAGTAACGTCTCCATATGAGTGAAATATTCTTGAGTGGGACGTTAAACAGCAATACCATACCATAGAGCATCATCATTGTGGTTAGATCATTTTTCCTCATCTGAACAACCTCATTATCCTCCCAGTTTAAAAATAAGTATTTTACAATGGTCATGATATGAACTGGTCGTAAGTTTGTCCTTAATTTAGAAGTATATTAAGTCTTTTTTTGCGATAAAATGTCTTGGTTACAAATTTGCCTCTTTGTACATGTATGTTTGTGCGGAAAGTCCCAAATGTAATCAACTGTGGCCTAAAGCCATCACAGTTTGACTCGCCTTGTTGTCTTGTATATTTCTATATAATTTTTAAATATATAATCTATGACTTGTTGAATTAATAAGTTGAATCATACATTTTCCTGTTTTGTATTTCAGAGCCAAATTTAAGGAAGAAGATTTATTGGAGATTTTCCCTGAAGGTAAGTGCAGTTGTACTGTAGATCAGGTAAATATTGTCTGGTATTATACCAACAAAGCAAAGATTTTTCTTTAGATCTTGGTTTCATATATGGCATTCGTGATGTGTTCACTAAATATTAGACAATATTTGAAGTGCTACGGAAATAAAATTGAGTTTAGATTAAAGTGCTTACTTTTGAAGTTGTATGGTGCTGAGTTTAAATCTAACTTGGTCAATTTTTCTGAAGGGAATAGAATACTTTCTACAATGACAGTCAAGCCTCATATAACCTAGATGCTACTAAATCTGGATACAGCACCTCTTTACAGAAATTGCAAGGAGTAGAATTTTAAATTATATTTGCTTACAGAAAAGGTTTGTTTAAGTAATCTAGATGCATCATTTATTGGAACTTTTTAAAAAGGTGTAAAAATACTAGGAAGAATGAAACTCCACTATATTTTGAACAATATTTGCAGGCCAGGTCTCTTTTGTAATATTCAAGTTTATCTTTCTCTTTTTCAGCCTCAGGGAACATGGCACTTGAGAATTTCTCAGCAGCCTGGTATCTTCTGGAGAACCATCATGATACTAAGTCAGTACAACATAAACATATTGTATATTATGAGAGTATAACTGAATTCTTTTCTGCTTGGCTTTAACTTGGTTAGTAGTACATTTGTTTAACGTCCCACTTAAGAATCTGTCACTTATATGGAGATGCCACTATGCCAGTGAAGGGTGGCAAATTTTTGCAGGAGTTTTCTTTAATATGCCATCACCTATTGTGACATGGGACCTCGGATTTTACTTTCGCATCTGAAAGAAAGGGATGGCCAACTGCAGGGTGACTTGAGCTCTAACTCCTGATCTCACAATCAGAAGTCGAACACGCTAACCATTAGGCCCTGAGTTTTAAGTAGTATGTTTCTTATTAATTAAATTTTACTATGTTACATTTGTATACCTATAAGGCCTAAAAAAATGTGTGTGTCCTTCAAAATAGATGTCGTAACCATCGTTCTTATAACATGACCACCATGTTTACCAATAGTTAATGATTTAAGTATCCTACTCCCACAAAAATGTACTTTATCCTACAATAAGAAGAAAAGTCAAGGTTTCAACAGACTGTTGGTCGGGATATTGGAAGCACTTATCTTTTTAGACATAGTAACCTTAACAATACAATTTCAAATCATAGCCACTATGAATAAAACTTGGCCACTATGGGAAAACATATTGAATATTGTGATGCCAGAACATGTCATTTTACATCAGAAGATCAACAAATATTCTGCTAACTCTATAGATCCTTTAAAAAAATCCAACCGAAAAATGCCAAACAATCAGAAGCTACATCATCAACAAAAGGGCAATAGGTCTTATACAGCTAGATATAGGCCTATATCAGTTTTGATCTTGGCTTTGTTGCAGCTTTGATGATCTGAAGGCAGGATTATCATATATGAAGAGACGAGCTACCCAGAGATCTGAGGGACCAATAGCATTTGTCAAATCTAACCTGTCATCTACACTTGATTGCCTTGAGAGTCTGGATGGTATGTAGCATAATGTCTCAAGGTTATTTATAAGTGACCTATAAATGAAGATAAAAAAAAGTGAACGAAGATTATAAACATTTTTGCTATACACATATTTGATGAAGATCAACTTCTTTGTACAATGGAAGTTATTCGGATAATTTGGCCTTGATGTTTGACCTACACTAAAAAAAACTTGAGCATCAGTCATAACCTTTGTTACTTTAATGCCATATGAGGGCATTGGTGTTCCAGAAACATGTATAGATACTTGAAGTTACATCAGTAGCACTAGTCTACAAGTACATCACAGGGGTATGACCCAAGACTATGGAGGACTGAATTGCATGAATTAAAATGAAATTTTTTTTGAGTAACAAACTTGTATATATGTTGATTAAATGATTTTTCTTTCAGCTCTGTACCAGCAATATTGTGTAGATGACTTGAGGGGAGATGCCATTAGTTCATATGCAGTACTGTTAATGCGTAAGTAAACATCCCTTACGTTTACTCATTATACATTGTTTAAACCAGATACTGTCAAATTGGAATCCTGTGAAAATCTGATGGATTGTAATGTTTTCCCACTTCATTCCGTCACAGGTTAACTTCCTTCATACAGGACATGGGATGCAATTCCAAATCCCTTGTACCATTCACATGTATACTTACTATTCCTTAAGAAAATGGACTCTTAGGGAAATAATTTCATGACTGTTTCATAGCTTATGGCCGAGTCCATATGGAAATCAATGATTTGTTGGTGGAACCCAGCTTTAGTATTAACAAATGTGAAATGCATTTGCCTTCACTAGCGATGATTTACTATTTAGGCATTAACATGGAAACGGGACATATTTCTCTTGAATCAATTTTTAAACCTCTTAAATTATACCTTTTATTATATTCCAAAATGGCTTCACTGCATCCTCTTCATATGAGAGCTCAAAGACATTAACTCCAATTGAAATGAGAAGTAACTCTTTTATGACAGAATTTCTGAAAATAGTACATCCGTCCGAAGTGGACAAATGCGATGGCTATACAACTGTCTGGTTTAGACAGTTTCCACAGTACATGTATATGTTTTGACAAGTGATTAATGCTGACTTTTGAATTCATACTCATGTAGAATTAGAGTCCTATTTATACTATGTTCTACAGCTTTGTTTCATAGTGAATATTCATAATTAATTAACTTCCACAAGGTGATAATTGTTTTCTTGTTTGTATGTCTCATGGATTTATATCATTTGTACTTAAAAGAGGCCAAGTCATGTGCAGATGGTCTTTTCCAAGAAGTGCTGGGCAGGAAGGACAAGGCGGACTCCACACGTAATGCCCTCAGTGTGCTGCAGAGGTTTAAGTTCTTGTTTTATCTTCCGCTGAACATCAAAAGAAACATACTTAAGGTATTTATGCATAAAATAGATATACAGTCGAATCTTGAAAACTCGAACATCGATCTCTCGAAGTTCTCGATCTCTCGAATTAAAGCTATGGCACTGATTTTTTCCTTAAAAAATTCAGGAAATATAGTCTCGATCTTTCGAACGTCGATGACAAAAATTTTCGATTTCTCGAATAAATTTCGCAATCCAGAGCTTGAAATACTTGTAAAATATCATTTCAGTCTTTTGAAATTCTAATTTTTGGCAGAAATTGTAATTACCAAGTGTTTATCTGGTAATCAAAGGTGACAACTGTGTTAATTTATTACAGAATATATACCCAAATGATGACTGATGAAACAGTGTCTGGGAAAGGAAGTAAATAAGAGGGTTTGGGGCGGCGGAATAGTGATAAGCTAGAGAGTAATCGTACTTTTGAAAACTCGAAGTCTCGAAAGTTTATCAGCGGTCCCGAGCACTTTGAGTTTTCGAGATTCAACTGTATTTAGAAGTCAACATTTGTATGTATCAACAATTAAGCTTGTCTGTGAAGACCACTCAAGGGTACACACAGCCAATAAGGATATTTGGCCTTTACACAGAGGTTAATCTTCCAAGATTTCTCAACCAAGGTCATTTTTTAGGTTGTCATTATTGGCAGGTTCCCTTTTTATACAGAGATGGACTTTATAGGCATGCGCCCTTAATACAGATTTGGTCTCTGAGGCAAGTTTGAATGCTTAATTCAAAGAAAATGTTGGAGATACCAAGGGGAATACAAAACAGCATATTTATGAAATTAACATTGATAGGTATTTAAAGAAAGCACACAAAGTCTTAACAAGTAAATGTACACATGTATATTACCTGTCACAACTGTACTCTGTTATTACACTTTGATTATATATGCATTGAAGCAGTTATTATTCCTTTTTGAAAAAGTAAAAATATCAATGAATCATCATCTTTTTCTTTTATTTTAGGGAGATTACAATTTGGTAATAAATGACTATGTCAGGGCCCGGTCCCTGTTTGCTAACACTCAGATAGAGGTATTCAAGAGAGGTAAGATCTGCTAAAACTTACGGCATAATTTAATATTAAACTGGCATTCAGAAGGTATCAATGAAGATTACTGTCTCTTTGTGTACTTTGCTGCATCAGATATCTGCTTATGAGCCAGCAAACCAGCTTGGTCTTGGTTGTGCAATTATGTTTTGTAATCTGTTGTTCGGTGATCTACTCAAGATTATTTCCTGTCCTTCAGATGAAGCATTAAAAACCAGTGTGTCAAAGTTTGATGATAGCATGTTAAAAATCCCATACTGCTCATTGATCAAAAGTGCAAAGCATAGGTCCATATTTTTAGCTGTTCACAGGCAAATAGTGGCATATCTGTGTGAGTGAAACATTTTAGAGTGAGACTTTATACAACAAACATAACAGTGACACACAAGGCCACTTCTGTTATGCTGTGCTTAAAGCCTGTCATGAGTGATCACTTACAGGAAATCATATTTTTATATAATCTTAAACATAGCAAACTTTCCTTTGTTAACTAGTTTGATTTAAAAAAGACAGAAAATTTGAGAAAAATGGAATATGATATCAAAATAAAGATTAAAGAGATGATATTGGAAGATGAAGAATATATGAATTCTAAGGAATCAAGCCCAGTTGGCAATATCAGAAACAGTGAAAGCATTTCCTTAGTCATAGTTGACACATCATTACAGTACTCCACGGTGACACATGCCATGTCAAGTCTCTCTCTACTCTTCTATCTTTTTTTTTTTCTGTACCAGAGCATATCTCCTGCATTTTTAAATACAGTGAATACTCGTTAATCTGGACAGCTTTGTTCCCAAACAAATTGTACAGATAAATGAAGCATCTGGAGTACTAATACATATCTCTCTAATGACCAATACAAATTGAAAATTCTGTCCAAAAGATGAAGCATCTAGATTAGTGGCCTCTTGATTACTGAGGCTCGACTGTAGTATAAATGAATACCTACAGAATGATTTTTATCATCCTATATTACAGTGTACAAAGATGTGGAGAGCAGAATCAATGACTTCCGTGACATGTTACAGACAAAACTGATGGAGCTGCCTAACACACTGGACGAACAGAAGAAACTGATCAGGTTAGTATTATAAATACAGTAGAACCTGCCTTAATGGACCACTGTTCACTAAGCCTGTCCAGCTTCATTGATTGTGAAAAAACTGCCCCTCTGAAGACTATTTACAAGATGTCATCTTGTGGATAAAGCCTGTCATGAGAGACCACTTACAGGAATTCATACTTTTACATAATCTTAAACATAAATTCTGTCATGGTAGCCTTCCTGTCTTTGGAGACTACACTTCCATGGCTATATGGTTGTCTCTTGTACTATGGACAAATAGATTCTCATTTGAAGAATGAATAGAGCAATGCACTTTTAACCTTCTAGTCTCTCACCTCTAATAAATGTGGGTGCGAGCCTATCTGAAACCTTTGCTGAATACGGTATATGAGAAACTTTAGTTTACTAGTGGATGGCCGATGATCTCTTCCTGGGTTTATTTGATGCCGGATTCTCTTGACCACCAAATAATACTGGCTGCTACCATGTGACTGTAAGATTGATGAGTATGCTGTAACGGTAGATAACTCTTATTTGGTATTTCTACAATTTTATATCTTCCTCCTGAGTTTGATCCTGTAAAGGAAAAGTATGCCACTACTAAGTGTGTTATGATTCATATATGTTTTTGTCATTTCTCATTTTAAATTGTAGGTATCTCATCAATCTAGAGTGCCCCGGCGACCCAGCCTGGGAATGTTTAGCCAATCAACAAAAATGGATAATATCCATTCTGAACAAGTGCACAGAGACGCATATAGAAGAAGGTAATATGGGTTGATGAAGATAACATATTCATAACTTGAAGGCTTTTTCCAAATTGTTTACATTCTTATTACATTTCCATCATATAGATTATTTTAATATTGTATACAGGGTTATTCTCTCCCTTTTTATTTTCACTCTAAAGTACTTGCAAACAGTTTTGCCCTGTTTTAAATTTGCTCAGTCTCACCATGAATGAATTTACTGTGCTGAACTTGACCAGTTTTAAATTCGCCAGCTGACAATAGGGGCCATAAGGGTGAAAATAAAACAAGGGTGAAAATTTCTTTGTATACAGTAACATGATTCTAGAATATCTTAAATAGTTATGAAGTTTAAACGTACAGATAATATGATTGAACAGCCCTTTAAATACATACATTCTTATCGTTTTAAGAGACTGTATAAGGGAAGGTGCAAAATAGGTCACATTTAACAGTTGGTCTCTTAATTCAGGTGACAGTTAGTCTCTTAATTCAGGTGATATGTATATGAAAAAAAGTAGAGAGAGAAATATGTTGGCACCATAAGGCAGGTAGTCCTTTAATTCAGTGACTCATTAAGGCAGGTTAGACTGTATTTTCCTCCCCTTTATTGGCTTAGCGAATGTAACTTCTCTCAGAACTGCCAAAATCACAAAATCTAGTTATCAAATACATGATAAAATGTTGTTGTTTCGTTGCAAAATATTTAACCAACCATTGCAATACATTTGTAGTCTGTATTGAGATATGGAACATCCTTATATAAAGGTTTTCTTCTTACCCTGAATCTCACATCTAACAGGAGGAAGGTTGCATGCAGTTTGCTTTGACCACAATAATTTTTATTTGGTTATTTTCAGAACATTCAAACATAGCAGAGGTGGAGAATAGTCAAGTGCGGAGCCCGCCTCCCCACACAACAGTGGATTTTACAAAAGGTAAATAGGAAGTCAAACACATTGCTTTGCCAACACAATTATTTTATATTTCAAATTTAGAAAAACAATTGTGTTCACATGCTTTTCATATTATGTGCATTGACCCCTGTGTATTTGATAGAATCTATTGTTATCAGTGGGATGAGATAAATAGAATCTATCACCACTTTGTACAGAGACAGAGAAATCTCAACCAAGGGTCAAAGATTTGCAATCCAAGGCTTGCTGAGTCATGGATGTTGCAAATCTTTAAGGGTGAGATTTTCCTGTTTCTGTACAAAGTGGTGGTTGATTATTTTTCTCACCCTCAAATAATGTATTTCTAAGTAGTAAATATATAGGTGCAACACTGCATTCAAGTGGACAAAATACGTCAAAAGTAGGTCAAGACTTACTGGTAGTGACGTCAGGGGGTTACAGACAAGCACGCAGGGTGCGAGAACGGGTACATAGATGGATTTCTCTGGTTAGAGAAATAGAAATTTCAACTTCAAAACCATTTTCTGAGTTTTTTGGTATATATCTTTGATCTACATACCTTTCATTATGAGGCATACAGTATTATCCTCTCCCTCACTTTGTCCATTCAATTTGTGTTGTAAAGTTATCATATTCAAATTTGCTTTGTTTTACCATTTGTTTTCATTGTCTTTCATCTTACATGTTTTTGTGTATTGTAGTTACCTCCCTTTCATCATATGTTAGTACTGTAATCAGGGATGGGCACCAGCATGAAGTATTCAAGTTCACACCACACAGTGAAATTTTATCAAAGTTTAAAAGAAATTTATCAAATCGCTCAAAGATACTGTTTTTGGCTAATTTTTTGCTCAAATAATATTACTAATTATTTTGCGACAATCAGGGAAAAATCATCCCTGTGGCAAAGTAATCATAACTTATAGGTAAAATCATTTCCGAGGTAATTTTTTGCTTGACTGAAACAAATCTTTATTTATTGGCAGAAAAATTTGACGCCTTGGTGTGAACCCGGGCTTACTTTTGTGTTTCAATGCCACTTTCAACTGTTTATTGCGGCCACTCAACAGTCAGTATTTACACATACTGAAATTTCTTTCAATAATTGAATTACATGTACTTACAAATCTGTGCAACTTTCAAGGATATACGTTTGTTTAAATGAGAATGTGTTTTAAGCATAAAAGCAAAAGAATAAATAAGTAAAACAAATGAGGAGAAAAAAAACTAAGAAGTATCAGAAGAAAACAAAGAAAGACTCGATAAAATAATATTTCTGTTAGCAATCAAAGTATATACAACCTAAGCAAAAAAAATTCACCCCCCCCCCCAAAAAAAACACACAAAAACAAAAACAAAAAAAAAACAAAGCAAAAACAAAATGATAAATAAACTACAATGTATACTAACTGCAATACTTCATAGTGTGAATATCACCTTTATGGTGTAGTATTGTAAATGATGGTGTCCATCCCTCCCAGGTAGCCTCCTTTGTAATCATTTGTACTCCATTACCTATGTAATCAATTGTTTACCTCCCTTCCATCACCCATCACCAGTGGTAGCTGCAGGATCAAGTTCAAGTTTCAAGTCAACGGTATCTCCTGACCAATCAGGTACATGAATTTATCAGCATTAAGCATATCATCATAGACGTTCACTCATTTATGAAGTACGTTTTTTATTAGACTTGAGCTGTATGTGCCACAGAAGTACCAAAGTTTTTTTTCATGAGAGACTTACAGTAGTGTCTGTTTTATCCGACATATCCCACAGCTATGCAAATGTGACCCTTAAAAATGTGGTCTTTGATGACAGGTTTTATTTTTGTATCTGTTTGAAAAAAAAAAAAATTATTCATTGGTCTCTCAGGACAGGATTGCTAGATAGCTATTTTTTTCTCAATGAATGGCCACTCAAAACATCTGTTGTTTCACCATTTTGGTCTGTCAAGACCGGTGTCACTTTACTCGCCTGTGCTGACACAGCAAAATAGACATTTGATGCTTGTCTTAACATTTTGAATACTTATACATTCATATTACACATCAGCTTATCACTTCTGTTGTTTAGTTGTTGTTGTTGTTGTTGTATTAAAGCTTTTATATCACTTTTACCATTATATCAGTCCTATCATGGCAGCATGATACATGCTACAGAAATCCTAATCTTTGCCAAGGTCTTTATCCTTTACAGTATGGGGTCTTGAACATGCAAAGCAAGCCAATTCTTGTCATAGGACCTTGTTTTTTTCTGTCTTATCCAAAATGTAGGGAACTAAACAGTCATGCCTTTATAACGACTAGAATGCAGGAGTTTCTAGTCTTAAGTCACTCACTCAACCATGGAGCCTTGGCCAACTCTCTGAGTATTTTATGATAATGTCATTTTATCAGGATGCTAGCGGAACTGTCATTGAGTCCACAAAAAATATTTTGCATGTAAGTTTTCAACTCTTGATGAGAGACTTTATACACAGTGGTGCAGATCCTGTACATGTAATTCTAAGTATCACTAAGGTCACCAACAAGTTGACCTTGATGTATTCATAAAAGAATGGTACATTGTACCACAAACATAAACTCTCTTTGTGTATCATTTCAGGTTGGAAGTTTAATACACCACAGAAGATAGTATTTGTAGAGGAGCTAACAGAGATTATGTCAGAAAACTTCCCAGACTTTTGGAAGCTTGGACAAGCCTACATATCAGGCTCCTTACTGGCCAATTCAAAAGAGGTGAACAGATTAACTTCCATTAAATGTTAAGTCAAATAACCATAGCTTTGCTTACAGCCAGTGAGCAGTGAGGGGTCTTTAACCTGAGGACACCTCTTGTGACATGGGACCGAAGTATTTACTGTCTTATTCATAGGACAGAAATGCAAGCAACTTTTGCTGAGTGGATTCGAACCCACAACCTCAACATCTGAAGGCGAGAGTGCTACCAGGGATGCTCAACAACTTGCAGGGTTACTCATGCTTGTATTCTAAAGTGTTCACTTTTCTCCAAAACCTGCCATACGTTTCTAGAAATTTACTCCAGAGGACCATTAAAACACATGAGAAATGCTTATTTTCACAGCTCTGGTCTAGGATGAATACAGACAGGAAATAGAAAGATATTGGTGCATTCTTCTATATGTTATCTTTTTCAGAATGAGAAGCCCTACAGGATAGATACAACCAAGCACAGTCAGTTCAAGGTATCTAAGTCTCTTATATCTTACACTTACAACATGTGCTGACACATGTACTAGGTCTGGTTCATATGAAAATCATTAACAAATTCTCTATCTTTGCTTTTTTGCTTTTTTTTTTTTAGGAATATGTTGTGGTTTTAATGGATTAAATCATTGCTGATAAGTTCATCAGTTTATAACTCATTCACCGCTGGAGACACATTTTTCTAGATCATTAATTTAATGAAGTGTATATTATTTTCAGGGGTGATGGATTAAAGTCTCTTTTAGTATTAAGGTCATCTGATCCACAGGCTTATCTGTCATAAACTTTTCATATTTTAAACTTAGTCTGAAAAAACCACCATTCAAATTTTTCCTTGTCTCTTTTTTCAGCAAATGGTAACCAACATTATAACCTTGTTCTCAAATCTCGTGAGAGCCGCTTTTCTACCTGAGTCACTTGAGAACATTCCAAAGGAAACTCGCAAGTCATACGGTCTGTGGCCGTCAAATAAACAAGACATTCCCGGAGCATGGCTGCCATCTTGTGTACGATATGTCAGGTATGTTGTTGATGCAAAGTACTGTCTAACCTGTAATGAAATAAGTATTGTTATCATTATAACAGTTCAATGTACTGTATAACTTTTTATAAGAAACCATAAAAATGAAGAAGCAAAAAAATATTACATTCAGGTGATTTATGTTGGAAAAAAACTATTTGGAACCTATGCATTTATGTCACATAGGACAGGTAGTCCTTTAAGTCAGTTGGCTGTTCAGGCAAGTCAGACTATATAAGAATCCAATTATGTTACGGCCAGGTTAATGGGTTTATAAATCTAAATAGGCTGGCAAAAACTTTTATGAACTTCTCATTAAGGCCACATAGAATTAGAATTACAGTTCTCAGGCCTGTGCACACTATTGATTTGATCGAAAACTCAATAAAATATAATCCAGAAATGTGAATGCTGTACCATACATAGTTGTGCCTCTCGTTACCCGGCAGTAAAACGTAAATCTGATGACAACAATGACCTGCATACACAAGGATTTGATTGACAGTGACCCCAATACAAGAGGAAACGACAATGACCCCAAAACAAGAGGAAACAAAAATAATGGTCACTGTAGTGTAAGGGCAAAAACCATTCTACTTTGGACCATTATCGAAGTCTTTTCTGATGTGTGTACATTTACTGACTTATACACCAGTATAAGTAGTAACAAATTAATATCAATGAGATAGAAATTCTTGGATAATTTATGGAACTTTAAAGTTTCAGTCTCCAATGACTGTGAGAAAAAAACATTCCTCCCACAAGACTAAAGAAAATATCCCTGCCCTCATTTGCTTTAGTAAAAATTGGCCTGAGAACCAGAGAAATAAATCTAGGTGGCATAAGGAGCCCTCAGTGTATTGATCAAGTTTTGCATCTGCTAATAATCATCATGATTTTACTGAAGTGATGTTCCAATGTTTACCAGATAGATATTGTCTATTTCCTATTCTTAATCTTAGCCAAATGTTTATTCAATTTGTTTTTCAGCTGGGAGGGGTGGGGGTTAATTCTAGGTAGTAGCGGCCAGAACCCAATAACCTGAGATTGCCATTTTATCCAAGTGTGCCTGATAATTCAGAATAAACAAATTTTTACATCATTTCACGTTTTTAGGACTTGTGTCAACAATTTGTCAGTGCTGGACCTTCCAGGAGATTCCCCCATGTTGATTCATGATCTGGCTTTAGACATGAGGACTAACTGTATGTTCACTTTACTGAAGCAAGCCATATCTGGTAAGTTGTGTTATAGACCATACAATTACTATACTCATACATTGTAGGAGTGGTATAGACCATTCAAGTATTGCACTCACAGAAGTTAGCCTATTGGTATTACGTACCAAACAAATACTATGCTTGAAGATTGTAGCAATTTGGTGCTATGTACCATGTAAATATTGCATTACAGATTTAGAAAATTGATACAAATATTGAAATCACAGAAAGAAGCAAATGGTCATTTGTTTGATGTCATATTCCATAAATTTTCACTCCAAGGATTGTCATCTGTTGTTATTCCCAAGTGTCAAATTGTTGGGGGTATTAATTTACTTTTGTCCGTCCATATTTCTGTTGGTCCATCTGGCCAGGTTTCAATACATGTTTTTTCTGGCCATCTCTTCTTTCAGATTGGAGCTCCAGTTTTAGTATATTGCAGAATGTTACACACTGGGTTGAGATGTGCATAACCATAGGATTTTGTTTTGAATTTTGTGAAAATGGCAGTAGTTTGACTTAGTCAGTGTACAGGGATATTGACAATGGAATGGGGAATCACTTTGCCTTATAGGCAGAAACCTGTTCCTGTACAACGCATGGGTAAAAGTACCTACCTTCTTCATGTTAGTTGGCAACTTTTTTCACACCGACATAACTTTTTGAAACAAGATTTTTACAAGACAAGTGTTCAAATTTAAATGCATTATAAATTTGTAACTGGAGTAGAATACAAGTATCACAGAAATTTATATCTATTTCAGATGTTCAGCAGCTGCACACTAAGGAGACCTGGGTGGTGGAGACAGATGACGAGTCGGGTGGCACCACACAGCTGGTATTTGAATTATGCAACTAGCCTGTTATTTTTCTGTTTAATCATCCTTCAACTTTTGATAGAAAAAAAAAGTCTTAACAGAATAAGAATATTTCTGTGGAGGTAGCTGGCT
>JACSZP010027756.1:2865-14255 GCA_016161895.1 Pinna nobilis
CTCCACGCGTGGCACCCATCGTGTCACACATTTTCGAATATAAGAATAAGTCACAATCGGTGATGGGGGCCTCCGTGGCCGAGTGGTTAGCGTGTTCGACTTCGAGCCGGGTCCGGGGTTCGATTCCCGCAGCGCCACTCCGCGGTTGGCCGTCCCCGTCTTTCGGATCAGACAGTAAGTAAAAAACGATGTCCCGTGTCACAGTAGGTGTTGGTACGTTAAAGAACCCTTCCTGCTCTACGGCCAGCAGTGCCGAGCACAGGCAAAATTTGTCGCCCTTCAGCGGCACACGGTGACGTCTCCATATGAGTGAAATATTCTTGAGTGGGACGTCAAACAACAACGCAACAACAACAATCGGTGATGGCCATAAACAAAAAAGAGGGGATCGGGACTGGGTATGCGACAGGGGGAACATATCCCTCATCATTCACTTCCTTATTTACAGCGAGATATCGAGGTCATTTTGATTCTCAAATTTCAATTGCAAGTACGAATGTTTGTCTCAAAATGAAAAAGAACTTCCATTTATTAATTAAATAAATCTGACAAAATTCAATCAAGTACAAAAAAGTTAATCAGATAAAAATATCAAAACTTTTTACACTTTCCGTTATTGCTGTCATTATGATCTCTCGTACTTGCGTTCTATAAGTTATATAATATTGATTTACATCATTCAAATAAACACAGTAACTTTCTGATCAACTTACAATTTTGGAATGGTACATTGAAAATGAAATACATTTAAACTTTAGAAACCTCGGGTGAAATTTAACTACTGGTATAAATGAGCACCCATTATCTTGGTATTTATATATTCCCTCCTTTGTTTATATACTCCATTTCTAATGAAATATATTGTTGTTTGGTGTCTTGGTCTTCAGATGAGACAGTAAAATTTCAGGTCATGTGACTCAGTAGTGGTAGAAATGATGATAATCCCTCAGTGCTTTATAAGCTGACCTTAATTTGAAGCCCTTCATTAGTATTCAGTAACGTCCCCATGTGGGTAAAGAATTCTGGAGTGGGGCGTTACGCAACATCATATATCAGCTAAAGCACAAAACAACAAAGTCGTTATACTGATTTTGACCTTTTTAACGAAGTAAATGTTTATATAAAGTTAATGTTTTATAGACTGAACCTTTTTTTATATAGACATTATTAAGCAAACCAAATATTGCAAATAGTTTTAGACCACTTTTCATTCCAAGGCCGCTACTGAGATTTGAAATTTCGGTATTTCTAAAATTCGTGAAAGCAGCCCATTTTACACCTTTTTGATATATATGGAATTTACCTCATTTGACTTTTGCAATAGAACTATCATGTTGGTTTTACCAGCGAGAAAGAGAACCTGACTGTACGCGAAGCAGGAGTTGCTTTTACCATTCCGGAGCACCTAAACTCACCCCTGCTTTTTGGTGGGGTACGTGTTATTCTGTTTTCAGTTTTATACGTCTTGTTGTGTCGAATGCTGTTTTTTTTTACTTTCTTCTTTTGTTCACGGTTTTGTCTGCTTTCGATTTTTGCATTTCCCCCTTTATATCTTCAACTTTCACTTTTTTATATAAAGGACACCTAATCCCATTTGGGGGGGGGGGGGGCTGCTTTTCGTTTCTCTAGAGATTTTCCGTAGTTCTCATTTCATTTTATTTCTCCAATATTGTATTTCCTTCCGTTTCATGAATTTTAAAATTTTAATGTACATGGTTTTTTCCATCACACTCGAACAAGAAAAAAAATAAGTAGAAGGATTTTTTGGTGTTTTGTTTTTGCTTTACGTCACACTCAACAATCTTTCAGTCATATTCTGGCGGCCAAGTTTAATTGGTTTAGGAGTGACGCCGGCCGGTTACTAATATATCCGAGGAGAGACCACCGGCCTTTCGAAAGCCAACTTTCTTACATAGTAAACTTGGGTTCCACCAGGGCTCAAACCCTCGCGGACAAGTGGTGAGATACTGTGTAGTTTATAGCGCAATGCTCTAACCGTTCGGCTACGGAGACCCCTTAAGTAGAAAGAAGAAAATTAGACATCAACAAATGGCCAAAAAGAAAAACAAAAAAACAGTAAAGCTCATAAGAAAGAGTGAAGCATACAAAAAATGAAAAGAAAACAATGTGAACGACATGCTGTGAAAAAGAAGAAAAGGGAAATGTAAAGGGGAGAGGTGTTAACTACCCCCGGGAGGAGCAATTCATGTTGTCTAAAACTCAAATCCGTTGCTATTGTCCTGGCGAGCTGTCAAGGTCTGTTACATAATTTTCTGAATATATTTATCTCTTAAGAAGTGAAATCGCTTAAATTGGGGTCATCCTATTCATAAAGTCGATAGGCACGCTACAAAACAAATTAATTAGCTGTCAAGGGCATATTTTTCAAATACACTTATTTGAACTTCGGTAGAATCTTCTATTCAGGTGTTGTCACTGTTCAATTATGTTGGTTTGTTATGTTATGGTACTGCTTTAGGCCACACTAAAAAGTCTCATATGGTGTCGTTAACTTTTAAATTGATGTAATGAAACCCCAACTATTTTGAAATAAAATCGAAAAAAAAAACACTAAGGGATATTCGATGATCGAAGTCCTAATAAATATGAATAGTTTGGAATAATTATCATGTCATTGTGGAAAGCAATTGCAAGTCCCTAACAGGGTGGGTTCAGGTGTCCGGAAGGAGTTAGCGTCATCTAATGGCATATCAGACCCGTCGCAATAGTTCCACGGAAACGCTTTAGTAAAATGTCGATGTCAGTATAAGATATTTGCTCTTGGTCTGAATGGCAAAAGGCGGTCGTGTTCGAGAGTATCATCCAAAATCCACGACAAAAATACTACCAACATTCTGAGTTAGTCGGCTGATACAATCCATCACGATGGTAAAGAATAGAATATAAGCGAGATAACTCCTTCGTCGGAATTTATTTTTCTAATATCAACTGAAAGTTCCGCCT
Organism: Pinna nobilis; assembly: GCA_016161895.1. Taxonomy (NCBI): domain Eukaryota; kingdom Metazoa; phylum Mollusca; class Bivalvia; order Pterioida; family Pinnidae; genus Pinna; species Pinna nobilis. Next base: position 5,830 of record JACSZP010027756.1, read on the forward strand.
ATGGATGCGTTCCCATGCTAATAGTACTGTAATTATTCAAGCGAAAAATGCAAGCTTCGACACATTTGGGTACATGTGTAACATTTTTGAAAAAAAAAATCAGTAAATAATCTAGTTATTTTTTATTTTCTGTCCACCAGTGGGGACAAAAACATATCATTTAAACTGATAAACGTTTTAGATAGTGAGAGTAATATTTTAGAGTGGTAGAAAATATTCATTTAGCTTGTAATAAATTCTCGTATTACCTAGACGTTTGTGCAGTATTCAATATTTCTACAAGTAAAAGAAAAAAAAAAAACCCAGATGAAATGAATCCATTTGATATTTTGTTTAAATAGCAATTTTGTATAAATAAATCGAATTGTAGGGCGGCCTTTGCCTAGTGCTAAGCGTGTTCGCCTTTATATCGAAAGGTCACAGGCTCGAATCCGAGTCACGCTGCAGTTGGCTGTACGTAACTATTTAGTGAGACAGTAAAAAACCGAGGATCCGTGTCACTGTAGGTATCGGTACGTTAAAGAAACCTCTCTGCTCTATGGCCATACGTGCAAAGCATAGGCAAAACAAGCATAGTCAAATCAATCAAATCATGAAAGATCGTGTTCGAGAGTATAAAATTCAACTGACATGAAATAGATATAAAATTATTAGGTTATTGCAATGTCGCATAATTAGGTATGATTTTGATTTTTAAAACCGTTGCTAATGAAATACAATGTATTTGCAATAATCAATTGTTGATTTTTAGTTTCTTATCGTGAAATTTGGTTATGCTTGAACATAATCTTGAGAATCATATAAAATTAGTATGGTCTGATGAAACCATTCGAGGGGTAAGTTCAAATTCTAAAGTGTTCTACATCCAATATTCTAATGCATCGTATTTGTTTCGGGTTATTTGATTGGTCAGTGAAGTTGAAAACTCGCAGGGTATTCACAATTCACTGCTAGTTTTAAGATGACGTCACATCGTGATGGTCATTGTAATGACCTACATGGTAATTGATAAAAGTAGGACATTTATGCGTCTCGCCGCGGGTAATTTCTGACAAGATACTAGAGAATCGATGCTAAAATAATTTAAGGAGCATTAAAATAGGGTTACCACGTGACTGTTCGGCTAAGGCCTAGCGGTGAAACTTCATTTCTGACAGGGGATTCGCCGATACCCTGTCAGTTTTTGTAAAACAGTCACATGGTAACCCTTTAGTATGACTTTGGTCCAAATGATGGTAAGGTAACACACGTATTTGCTTTTCCTTCCACATCCACTTCGCTGCTGTAGTTTGATGTGTTTAGAGAAAAAATTGTCCTCGCATTGAATAAGAATTTACCCTGACTTTATTTCTTTTGATTTGATACCTTTAAGTTATATTGACAAAAGACATAAATATTTGAAAGAAATGTTGAACGTCAAGGAGTCACTTGAAATACGCTTCACGATTTATGTGGAATCACTTATGATTTTATATCCAAAACAAACTCTTAAGTAAGATCGAAATGGAATAAAAGTTAAATAACTCAGCGCAGAGAAATTAAATTATTTTTTGCCGATGAATGGGCAAAATAAACACTGCAAAAGTTAAAAGAAGTTGTCTTATTTCGAACATATGTATAGGCGTTTGTTCAAACAAACAGTAAAGGACATTGACTTTAATAAAACGTTTTACATTTTATTCAAAAAGATTCAATTTTCCATTAAAGTTGTGAAATATTTACTTAAGGAAATAGCCTAATAATCGGTTTCTTTTTCATCTTCATATGAATATTTAATGCACACTTCACGGGTTTTGGTATAATCACTTAAGGGGATATTTGATTTACTTGTTTGTAACTGTAAAAAGCTATAGAAATATGTAAAATACATGTACCGTCTAATTTAAAATATCTCTTTTTGGCGAGAACAACTTTGGAATAGTTTAAGGCAAAGAAAGAATGTCGAGAATTTTAATATTTTCCAAACATACGATTTTGATCGATAATGATCTAACGAGAAAGATTTTTACGAATAAGACAGAAGTTCTCTGTGGAAAGACTGAATTAATTTAGGATTTCAATATTGGCGCAATCGACTGTCTTTCATTAATTCGTTTCAAAATTCTAGAAAGCCAACCGTTTTCCTTTAAACATAAAAGAATAATTAACTCAAGCATATTAGCCCTTAGTTCGTTAAACCCATTTTTTAAATGATGAACTTTTACCTATTTATCATAATTTTTAAAAGGGTACACACATTAAAACTATCAATGTACAATATAACCTATTTATGTAGATTAGATTCTTTCAAAGAGAAGGTACAGATATATCGTCGCATATGACAGGTGGTCTCTTAATGCAGGTTGTAATAAAAGAAGGACGCTTTGCGGAAATATACATTCAGATCACATTAGACTAGTAGTCCTTTAATTTAGTGGGTCGATAAGGCAGGTTAGATACCTTCGGGTCACGTAAGACAGGTCGTCTTTTAACTTTAGTTGGTAGATAAGGCAAGTGAGATACATTCGGACCACGTGAGACAGGAGGCCCTTTTATTCAGCGGGCCGCTCGGGCAGGAAAGATACACATTCATGTCACATAAGGCTGGTAGTCTTTTTATATTGTGGGTCGATAAGACAGGTAAGATACATTCGGGTCACGTAAGACAGGTAGTCCTTTAATTTGGTTTGCCGATAAGATAGAAGAGACACATTTGAGCCTCTTAAAACAGATAGTCCTGTAATTTAGTAAGTCGATAAGGCAGGTAAGATACTTTTGGGCCACGTAAGACAGGTCGTCCTTTAATCGAATTGGTCGATAAGGCAGGTTAGATACATTCGGGTATGTAGGACAGGTAATCTTTTAATTTTATGGGCCGCGAAGGCAGGTAAGATATACAAATGTATTCGGGTCACGTAAGACATGTATTCCTCGAATGCAGTAGATCACCAACGCAGCTGAGACTGTATACTTGCAGGAAGCTACATTTAAAATCATTGACTCTTTATTTTTTTTAATGGCGATGGTGAAAGATCATGGATATGATTTGCAAAAGTAAATATTATTCATGTTAATACATACCGCTTTCCATGGTCGTTATATCATTTTTATTAATACGAGTATTCAACAATACGTCGGTTTTGAGATACTTTCCCTTTGTAGAACTCTTCAGCGTGAAGACGCGATTAGCTGGCGAAGTATGCAGGAAGGTGGGACTGTTCTCGTTTGGTAACTACGCGTGTATCTGCAAATCAGTATTGTTATTAAGATATACCACATTTCAACGTTATTAATCGAATATATCTAGGTATCTTCACCTACTAGAGGACGAATTTCCTTCTTTTGCAACATGAAATACATGCTTTACGTTTGTGGTAATGCTATACCCTTTGGTAACTTTGGAAAACAGTCCCACCTGCTTCATTATGCAACGTCCAAATACGCTTCCAAGAGCAGAAGAGCTACAATTTCAAAACTCCCGTATTTCCTATATATAGTTACACATGAAAGGAATAAATGAAAAGTTTATCTCTGCTAAGTTTACAAAAATAATTAACATTCCAGAGATACATGTATACTGAAGCCTTTCTTTGGCAAACACACATAGGACATTCTCCCCTCAATTTTGTGCCATATGGTTAAGTTATTTGATATCTTTCTTATTTGTTTTTCAATATATAAGCTGTTTAGCTAAAACCTGCAATGGTCATTAGCATGTTCAAAAGTACACTTTAGGGTTGTTGAAATCAATGCTCATGTTTTGTTTTTTTTATTGTTCTCCGGAAATCATTTCTGTTTAAAAATCTAAGAATTTCTGCAAGATATTTAAAAGCCGATTGAGTTTTTCGCATTATTTTAGATAAGAATTTGTTTTCTCGCTATATATTCAATTTGCGAAAACAATGTTCGGAATTTTTCTTTTCGAATATAAGGAGAACTTTTATTATTCCTTTCAACAGGATATTAGTCGCTATTGAATTCAGAACAGAATACACCATCATCACCATGACAACATCAACGTTTTAATTATTATCATCCCTATCCTTCTTATTCATATCATCATTAGCAGCAGCAACATTATCATCGTCATTGTAGTTGTTGTCGTAAAAATGTGTACCCTCATTTTATCCTCCTCCTCCCCCTCCTCCTCCTCATCATCATCATCATCAGCAGCAGCAGCAGCAGCATTATTATCCTTGTCATATTTGTTCAAGCTAATCTAATAAAATATTCCATACCCATGTTTTCCCCATTAACCGTATGAAAGATGGTTACAAAAACATGTTTTGATAAAAGATCATTCCTTTCAATACTATGGGAATTCGCCATCGTCATCATCATCATCATTATCATCATCATAAGCATCATCATCCTTATTATATATGTTCAAGCTAATCTAATGAAATATTCCATACCCATGTTTTTCCCATTAACCGTATGAAAGGGTTACAAAAACACGTTTTGATAAAAGATCATTCCTGTCAATACTGTGGGAATTCGCCAGCTTCTGTGGGTGCTAATTTGAAAGGTGTCAAATATTGCGTAGAGAATGTGTAAGACATCGTGTTAATTCGAAAGATTTTAGCCAGATATCATACAAAATACTAATGACAAGATGTTATCGGTATGTGAAAAAGATCACATCCAGTGTCCGAACAAACACAAGCTGGGAGGGCTGACCGATGCGGCTCGTCGATTTCATGGTCATTTATCAAATTTCTTCAGTGCAATGATGTTCGCATAATTCATTGTAAACTATCAATCAACTGGCTAAAATGAGCATGAAGTATGCAAGCCACTAGAGGACATACAGGCAAAGTTTTTTTTTCCTTTTTTTTCTTTCCAAACTTGAAAGAAACAAGTAACACTCTTTAGAGTGTTTCCGGTTTTTTTTTTCAGCGCTGCGGTCGGCTCCTTCGGATTGGACTGTAAAAATCGAATTCACATATCAAAGGATTTGATGGCATGTTAAAGAATGCTTGAAATAAACATGACGACGAGTTGCATGCCTTCTCTTTTATGTATTCGGTCAAAACGAGTGTTTTACCGAAACAGTGCATATAATTAGTTTTTATAGTGATATAATTAAATTAGGAGTAACAGTTTTGTATTCTTTTATCTATATCTATTTTCTGTTTCTAAAACTTGAAGAACGAAAAACAAAATCCGTCCCCAAAACACCTATGCTATTCGCTTATTAAGGGGAAATTTGTTGGTTAAAAGGGTATAGAGGGGAGCTGCTATTTAGTATGTTAGATGTCATCTGACTGGCGTATAATACAATTCTGTCAATTGAATATTATAAAGTTGCCAGTAAAGTGTTGAAATAAAATGTGGAATAACTAACCGTTGAATGCTTTTTTAAGTCCCTTACATTAGGTATAAGCCATGGGTTTCAATATTTTCTCTTTTATTTATTTATTTATTTATTTATTTATTTATTTATTATTTTTTTAGTGCAAATGTGGTGATGTACCTTAACATAGAAATAAGGTCGAAAATCGAAAATAAGGCCACATATAGTTATATAGTTTATATGTATTGAAACGTCGGAAACATGATATATATATTTGACGAAACGTCAACATTGTCGGTTATTGAAAACTATATTTTGACCTTAACTTAATATAAACCGGAAGTTACAAGTGTGTATAAACTAAAGAATGATCCGGATTCAGACCTGGTCAGATCCATTGTCAATATGATTTGTTGTGGCGTTCTTGTTTGATGTCCCGCTCAAGAATATTTCACTCATATGGAGACCTCACCGTATGTCCGTGAAGGGCGACAAATTTTGCCTATGCTCGGCACTGCTGATCGTAGAACAGGGAGGGCTCTTTAACATGCCAACACCTACTGTGACATCGGACCTCGGTTTTTTCTGCCTTATCCGAAAGACAGGGACGGCTAACCGCCGAGTGGCGCTGCGGTAATCGAACCCCGGACTCTTCGATTCGAAGTCGAACACGCTTACCACTCGGCCATGGAGGCACCCTTGTAAATGGGAAATATTAGATTCTAGTCGACCAACTTCAATAGTGGCAATAAGAAGTCACCATACAAAAGAACTATTCAAGGTCTTTATGGTTGAGAACGACAGGTGCTCAAGAATTTATTACGACCATAATCACCTATATGGCTTTATCATTATGGTGACCATTGTAGTCTTAAATAACTGTACAACATTTTAAGTACATCTCACTTTCTTTTTTATTCACTTAAACGCCATTAAACTGAGTTTCATTTAGCAATTTAAGAGAAGCGTATGGAATGAACCCGCAATGAAGCGTAACCGATACTGAGGCTTTTGAGCGTGCTAACCGACAGGGGCTGAATTATGGAGATTTAAAAAAAAAGAATAATGTTTTCAGGGTCAGGGGTTGGGGTTGGGAATGGGGGTTATTTTGAAGTCCCCCGTTGAAGTAAAGAATATAATTAGTTTTTCTTTTTAACTCAATCAAAATTAGATGGCTGGAAATGGAAAACCTTAATTTATTCATCGTATACATTGAATTATATACCGGGGTATTACAGAAATAATTTCGAAAATATGCGTTTTCATATAAATTTCAATTGAAATATCTTATTTGTAAAAAACGAGGATTTTCCTAGGGCTATTCTGTTATACCGACCGAATGGTTATCGTGTTGGACGAATCAAAGGGTCTGGTGTTCGAATCCGCGGAGCGCCACGCTGCGGTTGACCGTCCCTGTCTTTCGGATAAGACAGTAATAACCCAGATCTCATGTCACAGTAGGTGTTGACACATTAAAGAACCTTCAAGGCTCTACGGCCATAATTGCCGAGAATAGCAAAATTTGTAGCCATTCACCGGCACAAGGTGACGTCTATATAAGAGTGAAATATTCTTGTGTGGGACGTTCAACAAACAATACAACAGCAACAAGCTGTGGATGAGAACGGCCCTAGGGGCCATCGTGGCTCAGCGGTTGGCGTGTTGGCCTTCTGATTGTGAGGTCATGGGTTGGAGTCTGTACCGCGCTGCGGTTATTTCTTACTGCTCGTTGATGAGACACTCAAAACCAATGACACGTATCTCAGTAGGTCAAGAACATCCATTGCCCTATGACAATTAAACTGGAGTATAAAGGCCAAATTTGTCGCATTCCATCGGCGTTTATAACGTCTACAAGTAAGCGAAAGATTTTAACGTGGGACGTTAAATTACTCGTACAACACAACTTCAAAATAACCGATATCAACGGCCTCAAATAAAATAAAGCAATGAACCCAGAACGGGTTGTGATTAGATTTCCGGAAGGAGTCGGAATTGACACTCGTCTCAAATTTCGCATGGGAAATAATCGATTTTAGTAAACTATCAAGCCCGGTGAAATTGCCTTGGGTTAGTTCTCATTGGATTTAATTGTTGGAAGGGAATCACTGTATATTATACAATGACTCACAGATGGCCCTCTATGGCCTAGCGATTAGCGTGCGCGCCTTCTAATCGTTATTATCTCCAAATTTCGAAATTCTTTTTGAACAAGTGGCAGCAATGTGTGCTTCCATTGTGAAGACTGACAAATTTTCCCATAGAAAGCATATATATGTATGTATAGATGGAATGCAGTTTAAGAGGCAGCAAAAAATAAGCATGTATTAAATGCTCCTATAAAAATTGACTTTTAGATCAAAGATGGGCCGCCGTGTCCTAGTGGTTAGCGTGTTCGCCCTCTGGTCGTGGGTTCGAGTCCGACCCACGATGCGGTTGACTGTCACTTTCTTTTGGGGGATTTATTAGAAAACCGAGGTCACATATAGGCGAGCATTGTAATGTTTGACTACTCTATGTTTTGTTTGTTTATTTTCAATTTCACACGTGTAACCGAAATACAAATGTACTTGTAAATAAAAATTTTTTTCACAATGAACTCTGTATCTACCCCTGACGTTCTTATCTTTTACTTTGTCGCTATTTTGTTGTTGTTAGAATTAATTTACGAGCGATGGCTTTCAAGATATGCTCCAGCATGTAGACTATAAAACAGGTTTGTGTGGTGTAAATAAACATATCTGATTGTTATACACCTGTGGTTTAATCACACCTGAATTTTTTTTTCATACCTGTATTGGCCTCTGTTGCTAATTCGCCGTAGAGATACATGTACGTAATGTTAGAGGTTAATACTAGGGGAAATGGCGTGGGAGACAAATAGGCGTGTGGACAGATTCACTGGTGATTGTCATTTTTGTTTTAGAATTAGTTGGTTGGTTGTATTGTTGTTTAACGTCCAAGTCAAGAATCTTCCAGTTATATGGAGACGTCACTAATACCGGTGAATGACGACATATTTTGTCTATGCTCGGCGGCTCTTATTGCCGTAGAACAGGGAGGGGTTCTTTAACGTGCCGACACTGTGAGATTGGACCTCGGTTTTTATTGTCTCATCCGAAAGACAGGGACGGCTCACCATGGAGTTGCA
>JACSZP010027756.1:14273-27046 GCA_016161895.1 Pinna nobilis
CTCCTCTCAGCGAAGATGCTGTGACACGGGACCTCAGTTTAATTAAGAACTCAGACTCAGTTAGAGCGGCCCCTGGGTTCTGGACCTATGTTAGGTGTTAATCTCCAGATTGCAAGTTCGTAGATTCGAATCGTTGCATATTGCTTGTTGTCCCCCTTTAGTTCAAAGACAGTAAAACCCGGGATTTTGTCTCAAAGTAGGTGTCGGCCCATTAAATGTTTTGTTAAATTTATATATATTAAACAACAAAACAAAAGTTAACAAAAACAATACAAAACAAGACAAAACAAACAAAGCTACGCTGCTAAATGGTAGGAAGTTGCAGACATATGTGATAAAATTGTGTCTCATTTTAAGCTCAAGTTGGCGACTTTCGGACTTAGTTTTTAGTCAGTGTGTCTCAAAAAGAGAGTAGGTCGGGCAAAATCACCCTAGAATATGATGCCTTATAACAATACCAAGTACCTCAATAGTTATTCTATAGTGCTGATTCATTCTACATAAGTACGGAAACAGAGGTTAAATTCTGTCAAGTCATTTCAATAATGGACCATTTCTTACTACCAAGTCTAGCATATTAAATGACATCAGACTTTGTTTTTCTATTATTTCACTTTTAAACCCTAACTTCTTTATCCAAGCCCGCGTAACATTCCGACAAGCGTATGAAAAATCACTCCGCCGTGAAAAGGGATTACGAAGGGTATATGTATGGTTGAACTTTCTGAACTTGATTGGATTTTCCCATCCAATTATTATTTATGTTCCTTTTCATCAACCCGGGTCATCCCCCCCTTCTCTCTCTCTCTCTCTCTCTCTCTCTCTCTCTCTCTCTCAGATACTTGCAACATAAACAGTACAGTCTTATTAAATAACCTTGATTAACTTTCTGTTCTTAAAATCAAATCCTTTTATCAAAGTAAATTGATTTAAAAAAGAAAGTCTGCCCCTTAATCTCAAAATATACAGCCCGGGGTCGGTATTAAGCCAAAATCAAACTACGTAAGATAAATGTTTAGACTTAATAGTTGTATTATTTAGATCACAATCCGAACACAATACAATATTACTGTCGGCTCAATTGTTTATGCATGAATAACGTACACCGATCCCGACTTTAATAAAATGATGCTATGGCGCCGGTATGTAGTCGGCGACACCTCCACACAGTCCAAACAACCACTTAAGATTAAAATTCGCAAATTTAAACGACCAGTTTTATTAATAGTGAACTGTGTCAGAACAATGTATGAATTTTACTTTTATGTAATGAGGGGTGAATAATGAAATATAATTATATACAATGTACATGACTTGGTCGGATGCGAATCAGCTGAATGTTCTATCTATCCGGTAGCTTGGTAAGATAATCTCTGATTAAATAAAGATGTAAAAAAAAGTCGAAAAACTTCAAAAGCCCATAAGAATTTTTTCCACTTGCACAATTGTAGTTTCACCATATAAGCACACGGGTAGTAGTACACAAATTCATTGCACAGAAAATGTCGATTGCATTCATCTGCGGGTCATTTCGTTCTTAAACAATTTCAGTCCGAGAGGAAATGCGACTCTGTTCGTTACATAATATCTGAATAAAAGTATAATAATGTAAAATTGAGCCTCGTTTATCCGGATGCAAAATATCCGGATGCTTCACCTTCCGGACGAAATTTCAAGGGAAGAAAATTATCAAATTTCATTGATCATGTTTACATGTTTACGTAATCCGGGCGTTTCATTTATCCGGACAGTTTCTTAGGGACAAAAGTGTCCAGAGCGATAAGGCTGGTCTGTAAATAAAATTTTCAGTGGCATTAAACCCGCCCGTTCATATCATATTCATAAAATTGAAAATCTTCGAGAATTCAGATTCATTTTTGTTACACCTATATGCTTAAACGGATTTGCTGGTATATACTCTTCCGGAAGGTCACAGATCTCTTGAAGTTCATGCATTTCTTGAAGGTCATATTGCGCATCTTCGATCATCTCTTTGTGGTCTTCACAACTCCATTTCAACTTCAGTTCATGAATCTCGGTCCGAAGTGCTAGGAGTTGACGGGCGATATCTTGATCCTGGATTCTCATAGCTTGCTGAAAATAAAGCAGTTTGATTTGTTATTTCGTAATTTGATTATTTTGCTGAGAGGTGTTTAAGTTCACGGAAGTGACGTATACCTTTGCCGCCATTACAAGCGAATGCTGTACTTTTCTTGAGTTGGACAAAAAACAACAATTAAGCTAACCAAAATTTTTTAGTACTTTGACGTTCAAAAGAATTGCTTCTTCAATTATTTCTTGTGCTCTTAAATAAGTAAATTTAATTTGTTAAAGTTCACCTGAAATGATCGTAACATGTACTTCATGTCGAAGCTAAAGGTATTTTATATTTCCACTGTTTCAGTTTACTTTTCACCAGATATCCTGAATGGAAAGTTAAACAAAATAACAAAAACAAGCCCAGCCGCAATAATTTTAACAAAATCTGCATTATTTAGTCATATAGTGATAGTGCTATACCTTTTATCCAGAAAGAACATTTATGTGACTTTTTCTAAAATCAAAGAATGATATATTTACTCCTTAATGTATTTCCTACATGTAGTTTAACTTGAAAAGAGTCGCTACTCTAAGTAATGTAAAAGTACAAAGGACGGTAGTTTCCTTTTTTATATCATAGATAAAGTGTTTTTACAACACAGTACATTTTTTGTTATTGGTACTGTAAAGAAATCAATTTAACACCTAGATAAAATCAAATAGTAGGTACTTGAATTTCTAGATTACCTGATATTCATGTATTTATTTATTTTTATTTATTTTCTCTTTTTTTGCCTATCCAAGCTTCATTTTTGTTTGTTTTATTTAGTTTCTTTTTGTCGTGAGGAATGGCTACTAAAATGTAAATTCAGCGGAGCTAAATCCGACGAAAGCTAAAATGAAGTTGTGACCTAGAAAGAGGTTTTTCTGATGGAACAAACATAGACATTTTAATTTAGACTACCATGAAAAATGTTAGTGTACCTCGATCTGTATTTGAATAAGCAATGAAAATAGAACAAGTGTTGAAAAAATTTAGGAAAATGATTCGCAAGAAGCACATATTCTTGTTGCGTTTCGTTGTGTTTAAGTAATGTCCCACCGTAGAATCTGCCACTAAAACGGAGAAATCACCGCAAGAAAACAAATTTAAAAAGTGGCAATTAGAATTTCAAAGGTTGGATCACATCACCATGGGTCTGCGGTTTTAAGGTTGATGAGTTGATGCTAATCTAGTGGGTTTCTTTTTGGTTTTTTTAGATGTTAAGTTTGCTCTTATTCCACTAATTGTCGTTAATATTCAGCAGTTTCTATTTTTTCACTTTTTGTAGCGTAATGGAAATATGTAAATCGAGAATAGGGAATGCCCCCCTCAAACATGTCAATTTGGTGTGTAAAAATGAAGAAAATCACAGAACATTTATCTAAATAATTACGTTATTCAATACTTACCAGTTCTGTTCTAATCCATGATATAGCATCATTAATTTTGTCTTTTTTCTCCTGGGTAAATAAGCTCGGGTTCGAAATTTCTGACATTTCTTCCTCATTGCTTTCTGCCATGTTAAGCCTCGGTTTGAAATTCTGTCCAGAGTGGTCTATACATTCGTTTTTCCACGTAACATAGCTCTGTCTCCTGGTAGTCAATTTCAGTTGCACCGCTTTTTCCTTTAAAGCAGTAAGGTCCGATAGAGAATTCCCATTTTCATCATTTCGAAATGATTGTGTTTCACAGAAGTCTCCTTTGTTCGTTTCTATGGAAACATATTCGTCGATTACAGGTAAAGTAGGTCTTCGTACTTCTTTCATTTTGATCATTTCATTTCCAAACTATTCAAAGATTAACAATCTTCCAGCAAAAGTTCCAAGCCATTGTCGCCTTTCCTACAAAACGAAATTTTAAAAGTTAAAGAGAAATTTGAACATTCTGAATTATTCATGAATGGTGATTATATATGCATAGGAACAAAAATGTGAAGCCTATTTCCTTTTAAACGAATCCTTATCTCAAAATTCATCTGGGATTGCAGGGTAAACAAAAAGAAAAGTGACAAAAGATTAAAGGTCTTTCGAACATGTGAACTTTTAATAAGATGACTCGAGGTACCCGAAATGTGTCTGTGCGCATAAAACAGTTGTCGTTTCAGTTTTAAAACGTTACAATGGATGGCAATCAACACAAAGACAAAAATGTCATTGGACATTGTAAGGGGTATAGTTTAAAACATATATATATCGAGTTCTTAAAGGACATAAGTAAATTGATATTAAAGGAAGGTGATCTTTATTTAAAGGTTAATTGGTTCACAAGTAGTACTATTGGGGACAGCAGTAGTCGGTCTTTGTAACCAGGTGGTCTTTATTTACAGGTGGTCGCTAATGCAGGTATAACTGTAAATTCAGATTTGTCTGAAATCGGAGCTTCCCTACGTACAACAATATTCCCATCTAGTAAAAGTCATTTCTTCAATTAAATTGTCATTATATGCATACATAACCGAGCAGGATTATTTCTAAAGACACTCATTTCTGCTCATGAAAACTATTTTTTCATGAACTCTCTATCCCTCGCGTATTCCTGAAAAAGAAAACTCAACCCGAAAGAAGAGACTCTTACTTTCATTTCAACAGGAACAAAAGATAATTTTAGTTGTATCCGAGATCGAACTTAAAATGATGGAATTGAGTACATGAGAACGAGCCGTTACATGGTTGATATTTTGAAGCGTTTTTCTTGTTTATCGAAAAGCGTGTTTCAAATAGGGATCGAAATGAACACACGGAAAATAAGCGCACGGTTGAACGTTCATTGTTCATTGTTCGCTGTAGTTGCATTTGACGCGTGAACATTAGTTAAGATACAAGAACCCGGGTCACAATAGTTCTTGAGTATTTGACATGATACAAATCAATTTTTGAATTGCTCAAAATCTCTTGAATAGGAGAATTCTTAAAGAGCCCTTAAATGGAATTTGCGACTTGACCATATAAGTAAAGTATTTTTGAGAAATGTGCTAAGGAGCAGTAGAACAGAGAAAATAAGGGGAAAGACCTTTGTGGACAAACAGGGGGGGGGGGTCATTTCCGTTTTCTAGTCATTACTTACAATCAAGACCTATGTAACAATCTAAACACCGAGACAGATATGAACTGTACTTCCTAACTTCCAACATCCCATTGGATATTCAGCCATCGGAGTTTAAAGAAAATAAAGTTTCTGACTTGTTCTGAATATAAAAACTTTTGCATCTTTGTAAAATCTCACGAAATGAATACCAGTGGAATAAAAGACAAGAATTCAATCTTTTTAAACTAAAGTTAGAAAAATGAATATGTCTTTATAAATCCTTTCAATGAATTTTGTAAAATGGTTTTTGCTTTCTTATCGCATTACAATGTGTACGATAATTCTGTATTACTCATTCATTGTACACCACAGTAAATCAAATCGGTCTTTCACGAGTAAAACTTAAGACATTGGTCAGGGGATAGTCAAATAACTTTCTGCGTGAAAAAAATGACCAGGAACCTTATTCACAGACAATTCTGTAATTTCGCAATTGCAAAATTTACAGACCTCTTAGGGGCCTCCGTGGCCGAGTGGTTAGCGTGTTCGAATTCGAGCCGAGGGGTCCGGGTTCGATTCCCGCAGGCGCCACTCCGCGGTTATCCGTCCCTGTCTATCGAATGAGACAGTGAAAACCGAGGTCCCGTGTCACAGAAGGTGTTGGTACGTTAAAGAACCCTCCCTGCTCTACGGCCAGCAGTGCCGAGCACAGGCAAAATTTGTCGCCCTTCACCGGCAATCGCTGACGTCTCCATATGAGTGAAATATTTTTGAGTGGGACGTTAAACAACAACGCAACGCAACAGACCTTTTAAGTAAAGTTAATGCAACTTTAGTGAAAGTCTTTCGTCATATTCACAGAACAGTAAAATTCATTACGCAACGTTTACGGGTGAAAAGTTTTTGCATCTTTCGGGAATTCGAAATTTTGTTTTAGGGAACCATTCCGCAAAGATTACGGATGCAATAAGCTTACGGATGATTTGTGAAAAAGTCCTAGCAGGTAAAGTAATTATTATAATGCATGATGGAATTATTTGCTGGAACCTGAAAGTTCAACCGAAAACAATTGCAATATCAAATTTCTTATTTTCAGTTATATAATTTAAAACAACAATACTTTAAAAAGAAATATAAAAATTCTGGCATATTTACCGAAATAGTTAATTTTACGAAAATGTATAATAATGTCAAGATAGTTCTCCCCGTAGTACTTATAAAATCATGTTTATAACCAATCTCTTACCTGTCAATATATGAAACATCCGTTTATCTATCTCCTTTTGTTCATCTGGATTAGAAAAATAAATATTAGCCTTGAACATTTGACGAACCAGAACACACGTAATCACTACAGAACACGCATAACTTCTCGTCTGACTTATTCACCCTGTAAAAAGCTTCTTTACACACTTATACTTCCCAATACATAGATCAACTGCACCACGGGAGCTATTACTCCTGATAAATTAATCTTATTCCGGGTATTTAAATGGCTTTAAAGAAGTTCAGTCAGATACCTCTGCACGTGGTGTAAGCGACTTAACTATTTATAATTTTTATTTATGTACGTTAATATTTATGAAATGCTCTTAGTCGCTGCTCAAATACTGTTTGCGTCGAACATTTGTACAGTTGTGTAACTGTTATTGATTAAAACAAATGTAAACTGTTAAATAGCTCGGTTTCTCTGATACCAATTGTTTCTATAGTATGTATGTCAATAGTATGTGTTTGAAGTAAACTTTAGAGTGCCTATCGATTACGCATGGATACAAATACCTGAATATCGACAACTTTTTCATTTCAAATTTCAACAATACATACGCCCCTGATTCCGCATTTGGTATATGCAGGGGCCCGGGTTTACCGAATCTTTTATTTCGTATGCCTTATATGAATTATGAGATCGATCACTGTTCATTGCATTTTCATGTACAGTGGAGTTGGTCTATAACGAAGTAAAAGGGGATTGCCTTTTGACGTTGTTATAGGCATCCTTCGTTTTAAGCATCATACTTTACTACATGTATAGATAAATAGTAATTCTTTTCGGATATTTTATTCCTCTTCGTTATAGCCCTGAATTCGCTTTAAGCCTATTCGTTATAGACCGACTCTTCTGTATTATGATACGTAGACACAGCTCATGGTACTGTAATTCCGCCATTATGTTCGCGAATTTTTATTTAAGCGTCATGTTTAAGGAGCTTTTACTTTATTCTAACAATTACATATACTTTGTAAATGAAACATAATGTCGCTGGTATTACAAAAAGAAGATCTCGGAATTTGTTGCCTCGCGTATGAGCAAAAATTCGGATGATGAGTTGGAGGGGGTAGTTATAATATCGGTGAATACATAAGTGTGTTCGCTTGCTACATTTTTGGAATTTCATAGATATATGATACAAAATAATTATTTCAAAGATACCAAATAAAAAGAACATTTGACGCCATTTTCGTCATTTTTATCACTCATACGAGACATTTAAAATTACCCCTCAGTCTTTGTTTCGCTGTGCTAAGACAGTAACTTCATGTATATAAAGAGAATCTTTAAAAGAATAAAAATGCTCGACGAAAGAACCATGATACATTATTAAGTGATAAAGCCGCGATACCTGCTTTCAAATATTTAAGTACCTTGTTTATACTTACTTGTTTGAAAACATAATTCATATAGATTTGTCGAACGTAAACATTGCGAGGACCTCTTAAAAGTGCAAGTCAGTCATCTGCCGAGGTCTGTAGCCGGCTAACCGATCAATCAACATCAGATCATTTCAAATGAAACCATACTTATGTTTACTTTCTACGGATCATAGTCAAAAGTTGAATAACATGGAACTTCGAAAGTTCTCTATGAAAACATTTGTAATAATACATTTTAATTTCTTCAATGTCAAAATGTTTACTTCTACGCTCTTTGAGATATGACGCTAAAATCATTTATGCAATACTGTTCAAACCACCACGGCTAAATTAGGATAATTTCAGCAGTGAGAAAAATAAGAGTCACGTTCCGTACGCCAAGGATTTTACTTGAGGAAAATTATAATAGGACCTCTTTCTTTTACGTAATCCTTCTATTTCACCACTTATCATGGTGTTTATATTTCGTTGCACCTTTTGTGAATTATTCAACCTACATGTATAACTGATTTAACATTTTACATTTTGTTTTTGTGTGATAAGATCTCAAACCAGTTTCTGCTAAGTCACCGCTATAGAGAATTATCGAGTGTATTTATGCATTAAATCACAATAAACCATAGATTTTGAGCGATTATATAATCAAATCATCTCAAATGATATAACATTTTTATTTTGCTTTATTAAGAGAAAATATTCATCTAACATTAATGAACGCAATGTTTGCTCCAACCAAAACATTTTAATGATTTGGATTGATCACTAATTCGATTATTATCTTCGATCATAAAGTTCACAATTGTACTTTAGTACTTGCAGATCTTATTTTTTTTTAAATTGAAATCATCTTGCTTTTCTACCTCCTTTCGGCATGTTTGATTTATTTGACTATAAATGAAGTATCATTTTTCATTATCCCCTAATTCCAAAGTTCAAAATGACTTAAGAATTAAACATAATCCAAATACAATAGATCTTAATATGTTAAATAGTTATAGGCATCAAAGGGTGATTGATCTTATAATAGGCATTGGTTATTCTAAAGCACAGTCATAGAAAAAAGTGTTGGCTGGGGTTCATCGATGGAGAAATCGCCTCAATACAAAAGGATTTTGGATTGTACGTTCATTTCGCGATATCCGTGGATTTCTCTGGTCTTTTTAGGAGCCTTGAAAAACACTAGTCAATTATTAACCCTTTAAATTCTACAGGCACTATTAGACGGAAAATTACAGGTACCAAATGGGGCCTCCTTGGCCGAGTGGTTAGCGTGTTCGACAGCGAATCGGAAGACTCGGGTTCGAGCCGCGTAAGCGCCACTCCGCGGTTGTGCCGAGCATAGGAAAAATTTGTAGCCCTTCACCGGCACACGGTGACGTCCCCATATGAGTGAAATATTCTTAAGTGGGACGTTAAACAACAACAAAACAAACAAACAAAACAGATACCAAATATGTCACTAGAAGAGTCAGGAGACGTTAGAAAAATTTTATAATCAAAGGACAAATTTAGACCTTCGAGAATCCAGAGATGGGATCAGGTATCACGGAGGTGTAAACTATCGCTGCTGAACGGTAACACCCACCGAGAGTAAATAAACATATTCATATTCAGATTAAATAGTGAGGAAATGAATCTTCGTCGAAATAAGTTTGACTGGGCTGGACATTAGAAAAGAGTATAGAATTTGGAAACATAGGGTGTAAAGGGATAAGAAATTGCTGGCTATGTTACAGATCCCCTAAAGCGAAGGATAAATGCTGTATAAGATATAAGGCTGAAAGTGGTGAGAAAAAAGAAAATTGCAAACATGATATAATCCAGATACATGTATAAACAACTTAGTATGAATCAAAAGTTAAAGATGCGTAATGTTATTTGATCTTCAAATTGATAGTTTGCATTATGTCGATGTGCTATTGTAATATATTATATATAAATTACAATATAGATCTAACAAGATTGCAAAAGTCTGTGTTCCGTGGTCCACTGACTTTTCTTCTTAGACCAAAGTCTTATCTTGTTTTCTCTGAACTATTTCCGTTTTTTGTTTGTCTGGGGCTGTGTACCCGCAAACAAAGTTACTGTTTTAGAAGCGATTTATCAAAAAGAAATCACGTTGCTTGTAGGTCTGTCCTTCGGATGAGACAGTCAAAACGAGGTCTTAGCAGGCGTTGGCACGATGAAGTTCCCTCCCTGCTCAGTGGCCATAAGTGACGAGTATAGGCCGAAAATGTCTTCCTTTGCAGGCATACTTTGACGTCTCCATTTAAACGAACTATAATTTTTTGCAACGTTGAATACAAAAAAAAAAAAAACAAAAACAAAAACACGGACGTGTGCGGACTATATTTCCTTTTTCCCCTATTGTCATTTTTGCAACAAGGGGCTTTAATTTTCAAACACCTGATGTAACAAGAGGCAGTGAATTTCATGATGCAATCCGCTCCTTTAGTTTTGCTTCAATTGTCGTAAAATTCGAAGCGAGTGTTCAAACACCACCAAGCTACCGTAGTGATCCGGCAAAATTCATAAAAACAATAGAAAAGTAAATAGTAACTCAGTCATACCATAGCGTGACACCTATTTTGCATTACTGTCGTCTGAAAATATTTTGTTTTCTTGGTAAATGTAAAATGTTGATAGCAGTACACGTAGTTTTTAAATATCATATATAAATTTAAAAGCCTGATAAAAATGTTAAAATACGGTTATGTAATATTCGCGTTCATATAGGACCGTGCAAATTAAAATTACACTCACATACTGATATAACACTTTCTGTGTGTATCTTGCTCACAGTTTCTGGAAAGCATGCCGGGGGATGTGTATGCTATGTGTAAAGTGGAAGAGTAAGTTCATGTTCACAAAGTAATAACTATGTCATATAGCTAATCTTCATGAAAATCACAATCTCAATTACAAACATGAACAATCATTTGAAAAGAATACTTATCGTTTCCATATTTGTGCGTCAGGAGTCGAGAATAGAAACAAATTAAATGAAAGGAATGCATCGCTGGTCATATTTTGTAGAATAAAATAGAATATCCAACTGCAGTTAACGCAGGGTACAGTCGAGCCTCATTAATCCGGACGTTTCACCTTCCGGACGAAATTTCCAGGGAACAAAATGTTCAAATTGCCTTGCACATTATGCTATGTATGTTTCAGTTACCCGTACGCTTCATTTATGCGGACAATTTGTTTGGGAACGAAGTTGTCCGGATTAATGAGGCTCCACTGTACCGTTATCTAGAACAAAAGGGCGATTACAGAAGTCTGCAAGTTTTGATTCCGCTGAATGACGAACAGAACACGGAAAAAAGAAAGCTACATAACGAACAATATATCGGTAATTAGATACAGTAGGGCCTTATTAATCTGGGTACTTTTGTTCCCAAGCAGATTGTCTGGATAAATAAAGCGTTCGAATTACTGAAACGTACATATCATAATGTCCGTTGCAATTTGAATATTTTGTTTCCTGGAAGTTTTGTCCGGAAAGTGAAGCATCCGGATTACTGGCATCCGGATAAATGAGGCTCGACTGTATTCATACCCACCTGGTTATGTATCGCCAAGAAATTCAGATTTGAAGTCTCAAAATCTGACAGCAAAGTAAGGAAGGTAAGAGGGTTATGAATCTTGTAATATTTCATAAGTATTACTTTACAAAGATGAGGATTTTTAGGTACTTAAGACAAAACGTTGCATCAATTATTACAAAATTGAAGAAACCAGTCCACCGATGTATATTTCTTCAATTTGTATATGCTAGAACTTGTTTCCGTCACTGGAAATGTTTTGTTTTAAATTTTGAAATACTTAAACTTTGTAGTTCTCTATGAATTGTTTAAATTTCAAAGAACAACCCTTTATAAACATTTTAGAACAAATTTGAACTCTAACCATCGACATTTTATACACTAGATTTTTATAAAAACTAAGTTAATTTCTTTTGCTGTATGTCCTTTTCGACAATCTGTAGGTGGTATAAATAAAATTAATTTTTGGGGAAAGAGAGATCCAGGCTACAAATGTATCCGATAAGAGACCAACGCCTCCCGTAAATACTTGCATGCTGATTTGAGGTGAAAGACTTAATGGTTAAAACGCAATAATGTAACAAGTTATCCCTGGCAACTGCAGCACTGCATTAAGTTAGTCGTCAATAATAATTTAGCTAGCTTTTTTGTCTAAATCGAAAAAGGTAATCGAAGTACAAAGGCTTCTGGTCTAACAAAAGTAAGAAAACTCACCGATTTTTCTGATCACTTCTCATGAACCCCTTTTCTCTCCTGCTAATCTTCCAAATATGAGAGATGCGATCAAGATTTTTAAGTGTTTAACTGCGACTCCGGGGTATTCAAGTAATTTGTGACAACGTCTTTATTCATAGGAGAACTATGTTCTTCACAGTTCGTAAATCTCTCATGAAGTGACAACAAATTTTAGGGTAGCCCCTCAATTAATTGTATACGAGAGTTAAGTCTTTCAGTGATATTATTTACATTAAGCCGACAACAATACTGCATCCGTGTCAAGTGCCATAAACCGTCAGTAAGTGCTGATGTTGTTCCGTGATTGGTTTTTGTATTTATAATCCTCTATATTGTACCGGTGATTAAAGTTATGCAAAATTTGGCTCCGTTAGAATCTAGATCTAGTTATTATACATTAAACCTCTGATCGAGACCCACCTGGTTGAAAAAGAGCCCGAAAATAAGAGGCAGGATGTATACTAACCTGAAATAAATGGATTATATAGGAAAAAAAGTGCAGAAGGCACCGGAGTCATTCACCCATGGTTATAGATCAAACGGTATGAATCTAGATTAAATACCTGTGAATGAGAGAAAATGTAGCATTATTTGCTGTAGAGGCTGTATCCAATCGCCATCAATAATAGATTACACAATGTTAAACGGAATATGTTCTTCTCTTGTATACTTGTTGACCCAGACTTCGAATGTTCCAGCTGCTTAGTAAAATCAGTTTCATTTGAAGA
>JACSZP010027757.1:0-13133 GCA_016161895.1 Pinna nobilis
TATTAATTTATATATATATATATATATATACATAATTTTTCTAGTGAGTCTCGTTATATATAATTTTCTAGTTAGTCTAGTTATATATAATTATTCTAGTTTGCCTAGTTATATATATACATATCGATATGAATATTTCCCTATATCTCATATTCTTATTTAATCTTTATATCGATATAAATGTTATTTGTGTTATGATTTTATTTTAGTTATATAGTTTTAGGTCTAGTTAGAAATATTTATCTTCAATCTCATAAATTTTTGGAGAAACATTGACCTTCAGTAATCAGAAAATTTCATGGTTTTTTTAATATTTCAAAGTCAAGAGTTTAATTTGTAGATTAACTGAAATTTCAATAGTTGTTAGCCCTCGAAGTGGAACTTAGATTTAAACTGGTGATAATATCTTAAATTACGAATCACCAACTCCCATGTAATTAATTTTTGTTAGATCTGAAAGACTTAACATTAAATAATCTGCAATATAAACTGATAAGTGGACTTATGATAATCTGTCATATTTAATTATATTTACTAAGGTTTTAAGTCTTTATGTGATCTAGTCGTTGCTGCAATCCTAAATTAAATGATATGAACCCGGAAACAGCTGCTCTTCATGAAGCTAGTTTTATCCTTTTTATTCCATTACTGTATGGACAATAATCATCGATGTTATCTTACATTCTTATGCACACAAACCAGGTACTTGATATACAATCACAAGTCTGTGATAGACAACTTTTACCATTAACGGTAGATTATGGTATTTCTTTGAGTATGAATTGGCTATGTTACATATTCAATATTAATAATGTTGAGCCATGTGGATTATCAAATTCGTGCACTAGATTGAGTGTTAATTGTTCAAAGTAATAAGTTTGTTTAAGAGATAAATATAGGGAAATCGGTAATTAATGATTAGTACTTGCTTTAAGCATTGTATACAGTTCAGTTTTTCAACTTGGTAACTTAGATGGTTATTGGAATATCCTAATGACTCTGTATTCGAATAGCCTATTCAGCAAAGTTGGGTATTTCTAGCACGTGCTGCATCCCACTGGCTTTACTGTTTTTCCCCCAAAACCAAAGAAAAATTGTTTTTATTTGAGTGAATACAGATATGATGATAGACAAAGCATGTACTATTGAAAAACACTATACGAACTCCATCAACACATTCTTAAGAACTGAAACGAATCTGTCAATATTTCAAGAATCTATATATGAAGTATGATCTTTCATAAAGTCCTACGTAGGTATATTATTGTTAGAATACAGACGGATATATTCTGACATCAATTTCATCTTCAAGTATGGAAAGGAGATATGGGCATTAGAAATTGCATAAACACTATCGAAAGATGTGAGAGACATCAGGGTTGTCCAGACTCGACCGAAAATAGGAATTAAATAGTTATTCAAAATCATATATCTTGAGAGTGGTTTGTCTGTTCGATAATTCACAATTCCAAGGAGGTTAGAATATATATGGACCTCTGAAATCTCGGAGATTAGATCAGGTGTTATTAAAGAGTAAGTATTCCCTAGTGAGTCAAACTAACAGTAAATAAGTGAGAGATGAATCCCCATCAAATTTGCGGGAGCAAAATATAAAAAAATGATAATAAAATACCCCCCCCCCCCAAAAAAATCAAACAAAAAAAAAAACAAACAAACAAAAAAACAACAGAACGCAGACTCACACACGGGAAACACGACAAAAAAGAAAAGAAATATACATATATACAAAGCTATGTTACAGAGATAAAATGTGCCTGAGGATTGAAATACATTATGTCTTTCCTTCAATTAAACTGAATCGATATTGTAACCCCTTCTGTCGGATTTGAAATAAGCGTACCTCTAGATCTCACCTTATAGTCTTCATGTTAGGTTC
This sequence comes from Pinna nobilis, assembly GCA_016161895.1. Taxonomy (NCBI): domain Eukaryota; kingdom Metazoa; phylum Mollusca; class Bivalvia; order Pterioida; family Pinnidae; genus Pinna; species Pinna nobilis. The sequence continues at coordinate 1,898 of JACSZP010027757.1, forward strand.
GATCTGTAAATGTTCATGTATAACATTGTTTTTAAATAAGTATATTCTAAAGCAATTAAGTAATGTCATATGATAGTATTGTCTTGATGACCCATTTCTGGAATTGATATGGAGACGTCACCGTATAACGATGAGGGTTCCGGTATATACATTTAGCCTTTGCTCTGCAATTTGCGGTCATTGAATAGTGATGGTTTTTAATGTGCCGACACCTACGTCGAATTGCGATCGGGACATCGGTTTATAATATTTCATGCCATCAAACCCCGCTTTGCGGACTCGACCTTAAGAACACGAGAACAAAATGTGAACATGGAGAACACGGAGGCAGGAATGCAACTTAGATATTTCAAATATTGCTGTTGCACTATTTCAAGTCAAGAACTTCAATCGTTTCCATCCATTATATTATGTATGTTTTATCACTTTGATACTTTTATGAGTACGCCCTCCTTTTGTAGACCTTATTAAGTCGACGGTGTACATCGTGACATTAAATAAAATGCATCAGCTTTTCCATTCACTGGTGTACATCTCGATACATTTTCTTTTGTGTCCCTCTCTCTATATTTGCTAGAAACTATGTTGCATAATTATTAATAACAATAATAATAAAACAAGAAACACAGACAGACGAAAAGCCTTAGAACTGTATCTATTAATGCAATGATCGAAATACTTAAACACTCCATTGATAAAACAATATGTAACTTAAGTATACGTACGCCGGTCAAATGGTTTCTGTTGGAAGACTTACTTAAATGTCGCACTCATAAACATTTACTTATAAGGAGACATTACTGAATGCCGGTTAAAGCTAACGTTATTTTCATAGTTTGGACATTTAATGCCATTGAACAATGAGGAATCCTCAAGAGACTGACTTATACTTTGACAACGGGCCACTTGGCTCCTGCGAGGGATAGATAAACGAGGAAGATCGGACCCAAGACCCCATGGGTTGATGAATACTCGTAATGGTCTCATTCGGAACCAAAACGGATCTCGGTCAAAAAGTTCATATATGCAAATAACTAGAATGCCAAATATATAAGTGTGCGCACTCAGCGCCAACTGCTCACAATATATTGTAATTCAGACGATTAAGGAAGAATTCCTTATGTTGACCTCCCGAATTCTTTGCTACATTCATATTTTGAATACCACGAAATATTGTCTTGTCTAGTCACGATTTTATTGGTAGGAGTATAAACTATTTTTACAAGATATTAGAAACATAGGCAAGAACTTTTAGAAATGATTAGCTACTTCCATAATTCTGCTTCGTTCTTGCGTCGATTAGACAAACCTTTGCTCAATTTTATATTAACAATAATACTTGGAATTGAAAAACTTATTTTAAAACAAAATAAAATATTTGGACCATGTCGAGAAGAGGTAAACTTTAGGAATATCTCAACACAAATAATTAATTTGAAATACTAATTAAATTTTTGCATACATGTTACTGACGTCCTTCGATAGCTGATAACAAAAAAAATAATAAAATGAGCAAAGCAACCAAACTCCTAAATCAACTTTTTTTCACAAATAAAAGTTGAAGTATTCAGTGTGTTAAAAGTCTACAGCATAATCATCATTTTGTCAATTCATATCCAGACACGCATGCCGATGCCAGTTTTGATAAATTCTAGTTAATCATCACGAAGATATTTTTTTCTGGGGTTTTCGTTTTGCCATATGATATTCCTGATCATTAAAAACGGTCAGAATATATATCTAAGAAGGTTGTATATAAGATAATAAATAATCAGACGATCTGTCCGCGCTCCATTTCGTTCCAAATGATACCAGAGGGAAATGAAATAACTGGACTTTAAATCATCACTGTCTGGACGTATAGCTGATGATCATGCCAATTTCCCTGACACTCTGTCTGTTTATAAGTCTCATCTGAGTGTGCACTATAAGGGGAAGATTGGTATATATCTTGACATTTCCATTACTCTTATTATCAATTGGTGAATACTTCCTTACGTTTAAAAATTATAAAGGGTATCAAAGGAGAAAAAGTAATCTGCACATATCGTGTGTGTGTGTAGGCGCAGCTCGCTAATCAAATGCTGGTAATACTTCATAAGAAGGATTACTGATATGCTTTATATTGATAATATTAACGCTTTGAAGCAAACACACAAGATGAAAAAAATGCAGTTTTCAGTGGTAAAAATGCTTACCTATGAGAGAGAGAGAGAGAGAGAGAGAACATGTTGAGTCTTTGTCAAATTGTAGCCAAAGCCTTTTTAGATTCTCTTAATCTGAGTTGGTGAGTGTGAAATGAACATGATCAAGACCGAAAGCTCGTTTTCCATTGTAAAAGAAGCAAGGGTCACATTCAAAAAGTAGCAATAAATGCACAGTCATCCGGCAGTTTACCACACACGTGTTCGTACATTATACGTCATCAGCGTTTTGACAAATACTGCGTCACCACTGATACGTAATGGAGAATGTAGTCGAATGCCTGTATATCTGTCTGATATTACTCCTAAGGTGAAAAAACGAGCTAAACAAACATGACACTCGGCATGTTAAAATGATTATCATGCTCATTAGATTTCCCTCGGAAAGATGTCGTATCTGGTTACGCTTTGGTATACAAAACATCTTCAAGGCGAAAGTATACAATATCATCCTCCAATAATCAAAATATTTAGAACATTGAGCTGTAAACTAGTGCCATTAAAGCCAGAATATCAAGAGGAGTCACAACAATAAATTTCTTTGTAAAGTGATTTTTTTAACTTTAGGTAGAAATAAATGTAGGAAAGTTTCGAGAAACACTAATTAAGTCAGATCGAACATGGAAATGATTCAAAGGTCAGTAGGAAGATAATAAAAGACAGACAACGAGAACAAAAAAAGAAAGAAAACATGACTTATGGGGCGGGAGAGACGTGAGGTAAAAATAAAAAAGAACGGGAGAGAACAAGAGAACGGGAAGACGAGAGACTGAGTGAAAAGATGGACATATTTTTATTGTGATTTATATATCGCTCGATTGCCATTCATCAGTTAGTGTGATAAAAATATTTTATTCCATAGAACAGGACGATTGTTACGAAAAATGTTACCTATTAATATGGTAGGTAATATTTAATGAAAATGTTTAAACACCGAAGGTTACTACCTATTTTGTATTGTTATTTTTATTTCTACTATATGACCTATATAATATTATACAATTATTGACTTTTAACTTGGTTAATATGCTGTGTTATTGATCAGAAGGAACAATATTGACCGGGGCAAAGCCGAGGTCAATATTATTTCCTTCTGGTCAATTTCAGCAGCATATTAACCAAGTGAAAAGTCCAAAACTGTTTTATTATGTAATTAATGAATATTAATTATAGGGGTACACACATGAATTTCAAACTCAACACATGACGGAATGTATCAAACTTCAACTTTTTATTTAACATTGTTTACAATCGAACATCTCTCGTCTGTACGGCAACAGCAGCACGTTGTTAGGGTATTTCCAGAATCTATTTGTAGCGGCGCTGTTATTAACCGGTTTTTTGTCATTAATTGGTTTTCCTGATATTAACTGGATCAACCAGAATTATCCAGCGAGTATTACGATTTATCAAAAGTCACGTGTAAGCTATTTAACCTATGACAACATTCATAAAAACACATTATATAATAATTAAATTTATGGATATGAGGAAATATTTTTCATAGCAATTTTTATAGGAAAAGGAACAGTTTGATATCAAGTAATTTAGTAAGATGATATTTTTACTCAAAACCACTCATAATACTCATATGCATTGAGAAATCACAAATCCTCGCTTCAAAATATGATCATATCAAAATCGATCGGAACTACCCTTTAGAGCAATATAAGCAAAACTGAAAATGTTGATAACCAGATATGGAAAAAAAACATTGAGATTCAAACCGTGTAAATCTTATATCTGCTGGCAAATACTTTACAGCTCACAAGAATTTTTAATTCTTTAAAAAATTGATAAAAGGACTTAAATCAATACCTGTCCTTGAGTAATATGAAACGTTCCAAAAGCAAAATATAGATACCATAGCAATCTGCCAGATTATATCCTTTCGAGCAGTTCGGTTAGTTTAGATTTACCCACACTGCGTATTTCCGGGATACTTTTTACCGAATCAGATTTCTGTCTTTTGTTTACAGTGACATCGTTGATGTAGTCGATAATCAAGTAAAATCAACATTATATTTTGTGTACATTAACTATGTTTTCTTGTGTCCTAAAGATAAATCGTTTATTTTGGAGACTTAAAGATCAATGAACTAAAGAAAACTACATTTTGCGAATCGTCGCCAGGTAAAATAGTCAAACCGGAAATTAGTGGGTTGAAAAGAATTGTGCATGGCGTCAGTACATCGTAGAATGACTTTAGGGTTGGGGCCGCTTGAAAGTGATGCATTTATGATCACGAAATTACATTCGGATTTTGATAAAACAAATTCTTTTAAAAGGTTTCCTTCACCTCTTATGCATAACCGTTCTTTTGGGAACCCTAACGAGACAGATTGTTATATCAAAAGTTATAGATGACACACAATACACTTTTAAATCGTTTTCACTCATTAATTTTCAGTATAGTATTTCAGAACAATTTCAAAGTACGCTAAAATAGACCTTACACATACAAATTTCTCTGAATGTGGGTTCCATATTTTATTTATCTCATGATAAACGTAAAGTAGTTTGTTTTCTAGTTCATCTTATTTATATAAGTAACGTTTTAGTAGCATTCATTACAATTATTTGTACGTTTCCATAGGAAAATACGACGATACTGGCGAATTCAGAATCTTCGCTTTAAGCCCAAGCAAATGTTCCCTTCTTTTCTTTTGCTTTAACACTCAGGTCGATCTAAAAACAAAGACCGAAAGCCGTTAGAAAATTTACATGTAGGCAATACATGTGTGTATGATCAAAGCCCCATCTTTGCCAGCCATTCTAACCACCAAATCCTGAAGTTAAACATCTTGAATTTAAACTTACAACCCCCTTATTAACATTGAAATTTTGTATGGAATTTCTGAGAGAAGGAAAATCAAAATCAATTCGAAATAAGAAATGGAACATCTGAAGAGGGTATTCAAAATACAGCAATCGAAAAGAAGACATACATCACTATGTCTAAAACAAAATAACAATACCACAAACTGCATACACACAACAAGACCTGTTTCCTCCCACAGCAGGGACCCCGCACGCCGACGCCGGGACCAACAAGGGATGTTAATATAAACTGGCATAATTTGTTGTCACCCGTAAAATTAATAAATTTTAAACTTTAAAAGACGTCAAAATCTCACATTTTGGGTATGAGATCGACGAAGGCTTCAAATGATGGTCTCTCCTAAATTATTGGTCATTTGAAAAGTGACCGATTCTCAACATAATGGTATGTTATATAAGACAGGGCTTAAGGTTCTCTTGCTTCAGTGTTTTGATTTAGATTTGTGTTTTTTTTTATAACTCAAAGGATAGGAAATCCATTTGTTCCCATCCCTTGATCTCCAATGGGTGAACACGAAATCAACCGAGAAGTTACGAAGGTTCTCAAAAACATTCAGAATAATTGTGATAAGTAGGAAATGCATGTATATGTCATATAAATCACATACTTGTCGACTAGTTCAACCACCAAATGCTTAAACTTAACATCTGGAATTCAAATTTACAACCCCCTTTCTCATATTTAAATTTTGTTTACGACGTGGAATTTCCATAAGAAAAAAACGAGATTAAATTGATATGGAGTGTTAAAATTCCTAAAAACAACGCTAATTCACGAGGATTTGTCCCCTTTTCGTGTAATCATTTGTGAAATATTCAAACATGTTTAATTATAAAGCTAATGAATTATTTTTCCGTCTTTGAATAAAAAGGACTCTTTAGGCTAACGACATTGTAGACACACCGTGTCAAGTATCTACAAGCTATATATCAATGTCAAGACTTATTTGATTAAATCAATGTGCATTTCCTCATCAGCAATCTGTGATGATAAGTATTATTGTTTGGGTTCGCATTTGGAAAGGAATTTATTAAGTTGTCATCGGACGAGTTTTCGTAATTAGTGTATTGGTGAACAAACATGGTATCTGAAAATACGACTAAGTCCTTTGGAGAAACAACATCTCCCTATCAATTCAAATCTGGATGAATGTCATAACAGATTAGAATTATAAAGACAAAAAAATGCATCAATATCGGTCTTATTTTGCACCTAAAGACCTCTTCACAATGATAAGAGACGCATGACAAATATCACTTGCAAACGTTAGAACATTTTGTACTCAAGTATTCATTTTTTTTCCTCAACAGGAATCCTATTAAGTGTGGAAATGCACCATAAGCCTTATCATGAAAGTTCTGTACAATTTTAGTAAAAATAGAACCTTGCATATGTGTGATCTTGTTCAATGTCCATTTCACCCATATTACCCCGCATGCCGATGATGGTATTCGGTACTTGCAGTCATTGTTTAATGAGTGTTATTTACGGCGTCCAAAACACAAAAAACGACCGGCCACCACCATCAAGATTCGAACTCATAACCGCACAGTGTGAAGTAGAGCACTATATCACGGAACCAAGATATCTCCTTGTAGAACTTCCCAGGTGAAGTACTTCCGCTCACTCAAAAAGGTCAAGTGGAACACGAAAGTATTGAACACGAAGCGGAATGGATTTTCTTTCAAATAAACAGGATTTTCAAAATAAGCAGTTTTAAACAGTAGTAAAGTTATCTAGCCTGGAAATTTTTTTTCAAATAAAACGGGATTTCAATATATCAGGGTTCAATACATGTTGGTCCCACTGTATATTGTATCTGAGTACTAAGTTTAAAATGATATAGTACGATTCTCATCTGACGTCATTTGTTTTGGTTCGGCTATAAAGAGTAATGCGGCATTGTTAGGATTCAGTGAGATTCAGGTCCAGCAAAACAAAACGCATCGAATAGCAATAAAAAAGCATTTTGATTGAGTTCAATGATGAAAACCTGAAAACCTGTTTGCGTTCAGCAATATATATTATTTCTTTACAATTTTGTTTTTCAACTGATTACTAATTCTAGTTTGACTGGCCAAACATACAATTTAGATCCTTATCAGCAATTTTACCACCGCTCCCCCGAAGTAGGAAAATACTAAATACAAAGATTCATAGAATCTATATTCCTTATTAACATAAAGATCCTATTTTTATCTAAAATGTTGTTTTTGTGTTACATAACAACATGCATTTAATAAACATACGGAATCCCGCATAAATGATGCACATGATCAGCTGTGTTTGTTTGGCACAAATGACGTGGAGGAAGAGCTTATTCAGGGGGAGGTAAGCAAAGCGCGTAATTCAAACTACCCAGTATTTGAAGAGTGGANNAAGCGCGTAATTCAAACTACCCAGTATTTGAAGAGCGGATACGTCCACCCGGCAGTGATTTAAACACTTAAACGGTTATTTTTCAATTAGTCCGATATGAACCTTTACTTTATGCAATAAAATTGAGTATGAAATTTTACTTCATGTGATCTTTAAGAAGTGGGAGGAAAGTTTGTGTTTCATAGATTAGAATTAACATATATTTCGTCTGTTTGGGCAATCTTTCAGTGAATAACAATACTTTAAATGATATATTCGTCTTCTAAACATTGCACGTAATATTATAAATTAGGTGCTCAATATGAGAGGAATAATTATTTGAAAATGTCAAATTTCTTTGTTATGCAGTTGTCATCTGAACATCTGCATGGCAGTATTTAAAGTAATGTGTCAAATCTTTTTATTTACACAGACACACATGCTAAAATGAAATCTGTCGAGTTCTCTACATATATCACTAACCTCGCTGTTGCTACAGTACCTTAATATCATATGTATGTTTCTATTATCATTAAAAGCATTATAGTAAACACTTACAAAGTTTACATATCACACCAATACAGATTGTCAGACATATTCTCTGATCAATATGATAGTACAGAAATATCAAATTATCTTGATTAGGATTTTTTTCTTTTGGACGTTCTCATTGGATTAATAGTTGAAATGTTCCGAAATATCAATGTCATTTTCATCAGATCGTACATTTCGGAAAAGGAAGGCACGTGGCATTCCCGTCTGTGAAATTTATTACCCAGAGGCACGCAAACGTTGATATATATCTCTATTTCATTGAAAGAATATCATGTGTTCCAGAGAATGAATGTAAAAATACAAAACGTGTAAATAAAGATTAATGCCAAATTCTGTTTATATTAAGTAACTTCTGACTCTGTTGTTGATCCCAGTGGCGTGTATGACTAGAGATCGAAGGAGAGAGACGTGTCCTTCACTTGAGATAATTACGAGAGACCCAATGAAGTATGTCGGAAACTGGTCTGTTTTATGGTGCTGATTGTGTTGACGCAATTATGTACGAAGTATGCCTAAAGTAATCTTTGTTTTGAAAAGGTATGAAGTCTCGCATATTTTATCATCAAATTTGTGTCGCAGAGAAAGTTAATAATTATTGCTCAGATTACTATTCTTTTATGGTTTTGTTTAAAAGATACCACGTGTGACTTGATAGGGCTAATGCTTATCATTTAGCATTTCCAATATACCATCCCAAGACTATAAATATCATACAGGAAAATATCACAGCATGTTAAAATTATTTTGAAATGAGTACACGTGAATCAAACAATGACCGTATAGTTTTCAAGTACGTGGAGATCAAGTAAAAAGAAATTTCATACAAACGATTCATACTTAAACTGCAAATATGATTTCTTGTTCTGGTGTTTAGATTTTGACGTAGAATCGACGGAATAATCTAGATGAACTTCGGTAAAACTTGTACTAAAGAGGCCTATTATAGTATATTTGGTCAGATGACATTTATAGATTTGATTTATTTGAGATAAAGCGCGAGTTTTAACCATTAAACCATTTTCGTTGATCATTAAATGCGTAACTTGAAAATTATTCTGAATAATTGTATCTGACTCATTCCCAGAATTTAAAGATACACGCACGGCGTAAAGCATACCGTTATCAAAATCAACTGAAACTGGGAAGTACCCAGAACTATTCGATGATCCAGTTCCTAGCAAATATGAAAAGCATGGAATTATAATGGTCTGAAGTGGAAACAAACTTTGCAAATCCCTGATGTAATGGGTCCAGGTGTCCGGAATGAGTCAGCGTTCCCTATAGACTTGCAAACAAATTAAATATGTTGTAAGTATCATATTCATATGTATTCTTTCGACATTTTATATAGATTTTCTATATTTTGCTCATTCTATTAACTTTTAAGAACATATTAGATGTCATGTTGGTGATATTTGATCTCTCACGGCTTCTCAATAGCATATTATTTTGGTGACCATGAATAATTTGTCTGATTTCACCGACAACGCAACTAAATTGACTATTACGATCGTTGTAAGACAGCTTGCAATCATTTCACCACGCGATTTTATCATCAAAATGATATTTTATTATTAAAGCACTTTTCCCTATAACTTTATCTTTCTGTAAAATGCCTTTGTTGTGTCCGATTTTTTAAGGACTGTGATATCATATCCATATGTCGCTTCGGCGTCTGTATAAATATATTTCTCATTGGTCTTTGATATCATGATATGGTTTTCCTTAGCCCCAATTCCGGGTGAAATGTATGACTTGGTCATCTACCTACACTTTTATAATTACATTACATTATCATTATTCTTATCATTCCGATACGATTACACTGATAGTCTGTGTCACTGTCGGTAAATTATCATCATCATCATCATCATCATCATCATCATCATCATCATCATCATTATTTTAATATTTTATTATTATTATTATCTTATAATTTTTATTATTATTATATCAGCGTTAGCAACATAATAAACTTAAACATCAGCATTGTCAATTTCACAAAGCGAATTAATATGTTTATTGAAAACCTACTTATATAGATAAACACGCTATACCTGACCACAAATTTTGTTATTCAGCATTTTTGTAAATGTTAACATTACTTAGCGCATATAATTTTAACTATAAATTAGAATATGCTGTTGACATAATGTATAACATAAATATAAAGACATTTGCTTCTTGCAGAAACAATAATTGAATGATATATAAACAGACACAGTTGGTGATCAAATACTTCTAGATTAATGCAAATGAAGCACATTCTATCTAACTGTTGCACAGGTTACTCGAGTAAAAAAAACCAAACAAGTCATTACTGTCCGTGTTGCTTTAATAAAATGATATCCTAAAGTTGTAATCAAATGTTAGATGAAGATGACCTGCTTGTGAATATATCTTTTAATCAACAGTTCTCTGACGCCAGAGAGAAGTTCAGATTCACACTTACAATGAAAAGACAAATAGAAGATAACAGATCGATATTCCATAACCTTGTTATTTCATTATTGTATCTTTATCGTTATTGCAAACTGTCTTGGTAATATTCCCATTGTACATGTTCACTAGCTTAATTGGGGTTTTTTGTTTTGTTTTGTTTTGTTTTTTTTCTAGAATTATCAAAGATGAAATAGCCGTGCTCTGCTTGTTCCTGTTGTTCTTTTTGGAAGTAAAAATAAAACAGAAAATAGAATGTGTATCATTGATGCTTCATGTTACAATATATATAAGAAGGATGTTGTATTGTTAAACGTCCGTTATATTTGGACGTCCAATACACCTTGGAATGGCCAAAGACATTGACTGTAAACAAATTAAAGACAATAGAGAAGTGATGTATTCGGTACTTAAAAATACTTGATAAGAATCGACGTTCAAAGAAATATAACTGTATCAATAACTACCGTCTAATTGACAATTTACATAAATTGATGAATAAATTTAATTGGTTTTCCACTTGAACATGCAAACCGGCTAAAACATTTGAAGCTTAACACATTAATATCATAAAACAATTGGAGATGGGATAAGTTTACATCTTACTCGACTCTTGAAGGTTTTTCTACGTTAATTAATAAAAGCCAGATTATCCGCATGATAGATATTATGAAATGTATAGGTCAAGATGTTCTTTTGATATTCTGGTTTTATAGTAACGATGTCTAATTGTGCATGAACAAAGACACAACACAGATGATACAGCTATGGAATGTCCCCTTGGTATCTTAAACTTCCGTTTATCTTTTTATATTGTATTCTTAAATCCACAGATATA
>JACSZP010027760.1:0-14242 GCA_016161895.1 Pinna nobilis
GCTCTGCTGAATGTCGATTGGCGATTGCTCTGCCAACTTCACACACATGCGAAACTTTTGCAAGTTTTAGTGAAATATATCTGTTTTCTGTGTAGGGAAAAATGCAAATTAGGTACGTATGTCCGATTTTTTTTAAACTTTTCAAAAAAAACCAGAGAATTAATATTTTTGTCCCAAAGGCCATAACGGAGATGAGGTTATTAAAGAATTCAATTAACTTATGTGTTGGTCAATATTTACTCTTGCAATTAAGCTCTTAAGCTCTTAATGAGTTCGCAAAAGGATACTCAGTACCGGCTGATAACGGTCGCAGATTCTGAAAAAGCGGAGATAATGATGTTGCTTAGATCCTTTGTATCACTTAATCCTCGAAGCACTGAGTTGTGTCAATTAGACAAATACAGTAGGAACTGTAATGAAATTGTACCGTAAATTATCATACCTGGGATGTTTACATAAGCAAATGACGAGATATCACTATTACATTTCGTCATTTGTACGAATCCAGATATTATCAACTAATGGGTTTTATTCTCAGCACAAAGAACATTATCTAACCAGTTCAATAGATGTATTATCATGTCGGGTAACGATAATTGTCGGTAAAAATGTATGCCACAGTTCTAGTTTCATGTCCCCAGACAAAATATTAAAACATGAATAAAGAAAAGCATTAGTGAAATACAATGTATACAGAAAATAGCTTAAAGGAAATTTCATATTTCTGTTTAGATATCCATACTTGTGTATTCCTAACACCTCATTTATATTCACTCCTTTGAATTATAATATCGCTTATCTAACAGTGTTTCACCAAACCAACGATGTATTTCTTTCTATCTCTATTGCGCAATCCAAGATTCGCTTGGTACTAGAGAAGGTTCTACTCTTCGACTATGGCCAATCGAGATATAATTTCTTGGAAAACTCTCTCTCTCTCTCTCTCTCTCTCTCTCTCTCTCTCTCTCTCTCTGACACAGATATATAGACAATGAATCATCATCTCTCCTTTTAAGACAACAATGACAATAAAAATCAACCCATTTTTTCATTCTTTCATTCCTCACCTCAAATCCCATGATTAGAAATACCAAAATTTAGTATCACTTACCTTACATATTTTGTAGGGACTGTTCTTCAGAAGACAAACTCCACTGGAGTTACCAGGATCCACTTTGGAAGATAAATCCTTCTTCATTTCATAGTTTACCCCATTTGTCTTTGCACAGTAAGTTTTCACTAGCAGTGATTCAGATTGCTTGTTTGATTCTGTTGACTTCGATTGAACACGTGGTATGGTACATATCTTCCGCACAGATCTAGCAAAGGACATGGCGGGAATCTGTGAGCAATCTATATCGGGTACTGCTAATGTAATGATCACTTTCACCTGTGAAGGGTAAATAAGATGGGTAAAGTCGCAGTTCAGATCACACTGCAGTTTCTACTGTGCAAAAGTAAATAATTGATGTTTTGGTATCTTTAAGCTTATTTTACTCTATGCATAGTCCCATCAAGTAAGCATCAAATTTAAGAGAAATGGCAAACCATTGTTGAAAAGTGACAATAACCTTCAAAATAATATGAGCAGAAATCTGAAATATATATGTGTTGTGTACCGTTGCCATCAAACTCTTTCTTTTGTATTTTAAATTTCACATTTGATGAAATATATTTATTATCATATCAGGATTGTCTTAAAAGCAAACCATCCTGTAACAATTTTTTATGCAATAAACTGCAAAATAGACTGATATCACCATCTTTCTCATTGCAAATGATAAACTGCGAGCAATACCTGAGATTGTTCAGCAATGCCTTTTTTCCCAAAAGATTTTTCAAGTTGAAATATCGTGATTTCATAAGTTCACACCGAATTTCCAGTAAATTAAACCATATGACCTATAAAACATACAATCTTGTAATACCTAATTAAACTGTCGGTTCTTCAGTTTATGTTATGTTGTATAAAACCTTTTCTTTAAATTCTGCCAAGAATTAAAGTGTGACTTACCTTTCGGTAAACTTAGTGTAGATGAGGAATTGCCCAATTATGTCACTGTCTGGAACAAACTTCACACGTACCTAATTTTCGTATACAAATGCAGAATTGAGAGGAATTACTTGAGTGCGTATTTTCAATAGAGCTATTCTTATTCAATCTAGTTAGAATATACGTTCATTTCAAGCACATCAACAGTTATCCATGGATTCAATGCAAGCAATGATGTAAATCGCCGACTATAGGCATTCGACAATATGCACTACCAACAGATGAATATTTTATTGTTTGCATTCAAATGTTAATCAGTCAATCCATCATTAGCAATCATACAAGTTTGGGGAATTGTCTTGGTCTTATGTAAATGTTAGTTCAATCTTATATGTCAAAGATGCAAGAGAGTTGTTGCACCTCTGGACGATACTTTAATCAGTAATACCTTTTTATAGATCTGTAGCTATGATCTACATATACAAAAATCTTCTACAACAGTTTCAAAGGGGAAGAAACCTTTCGAATTTCAACATTCACAAACGGATAATTTGTGTAAGAGGCATCACAGTATAGATACGTAATACATAATTGTGTGGGGGGGGGGGTAAATGTGTGTATTGTGCACGTGTGTAGGCATGTGGGTGCGTGTGTGAGGGTGTGGGCGTGTGGGTGTGGGTATGTAAGTGTCTATGCCTGTTTAGGTGTGTGTGTGTTTCTTTGTTTGTTTCTGATCCCTTCTCGTGACATTCTTAGATTATTACTATATGAGGCATCTGACGTCACATTCCAGAATTATCTGTAGTGTATTTAAACTTGACTTTTTTACATTTCAAGGATCTGAATTTCAACTATTCAACACTTCCATTACTTTCGAAATTGACACATTATTCCCATTATGCTGTCTTGTCATGTTCTAAATTTTGACTAAATTACTACGACTTCAATAAAGAATAAGTAATAATCTAGAACAAAATATATAACATATACAAAATAGGGTCGCTATATTTATTTAACAAACTATTAGTCAGCAATGGAAAGTACGCATTAATGCATTATATTAACTTGCAGCGTTAATTATCTTGGAGACTACGGAGATTCAGATTAAAATTCAGATCGATGACAAATGAACATGCAGAGCTTTACAATTCTTTGAAATATAATGACAAGACGTATGCATTAACAAATTGCATCTTTAATATCAATAATAAAAACTGTCAAATTTATTGAACCATTTCAATGCACAAATACTAACTAATTTAGTTCATAATTAACAGATATATTTAGCTAGATGAAGTTGCGATATTGACAATTTCATCTTTTTATTTGATTTTGATTTTACTTAAACATTTATATAAACGAATTAAAAATCGAACAACTTTTACAAAGGACAAACAGCGATTAACATTGCTTCTCTTCATTCCGTTTCAGCATTTTCAGAGAATGTCGATTTCTTTTGTACTCTCATCTCCACATTTATGATAGCTTAATGTGTATTCTATTTAGTAACCTCAAATTTAAAATCATTTTAGCATGTTCAAAACATATGATTCTATGCATTCAAGGAGGTAATTAAAAGGCAATATTTGTCAGACATCGAGTCATCGAGTCATATCATTTCTCTCTGGGTTAATTTACCATTAAATAGGCTAATTGATTTATTTTGATAAGATCTGCTTTAATATTTTGTTGTCACACGATTGTTCAATTTCAAATGCATTTTACCTAAAGACAAGTAAAATCTATTAACATGTACATGTATATATTCTCACCATAATGTTATATCGCTTCGTTTATTTCATAATCATCACAGCTGCTATTAGAAACCGTAGTTGTTAGATGTTTTAGTTTAAAATGCTTATGAGACAAAGGTTAATTAAAAAGAAATTATATTTTAATCTATTTCCTGAAAATCACATCTGTGTTGAATATTTGTTCCGAACAAAATTATATCATATTTCATACAATTTCAGTGTAGTTTCTAATTTGTAAAGGACGGCGACTATAAACATGGAAGTTTACACGTGTGGTTAATTGATACTAAATACGCGCCGAAAAACATTCCAAAGAAAGCAATCCATACTTGTCACCCGTCACCTGTCACACAGTTGTATAACATGTATATTGTACTATTTTAGTCAATGTTTGGATACCGCTGACATCACAAACATTTACCCTATGCGTAAGGTTTGTTAACGAAAATCGCAAAATCAACATCACTTGGAAATATCAATTCCATACGAACTAGCCAGCTTTACTATTTTAAAGGTTTGTCATTCAACTCGTTGGATATGCATTGTTGTAGGACATAATTTTAGAATATCTAAAAAAAAAAAACCGGGAAGACAGGTTGTTCTTTAATTCAGATGGTCACTCATACTGCTGTGACAGCCACAAACGACGTATCACACTGTACTGGTACCCAGGGAATTGGCGGCAAACGGTGAAAATAAGTTACCCGATCAATATTGACAGTACTACCTCTGCCCTCAAAGGGATCAACTAAGCGTTGATCGATGTTTCCAGAATACCAGTTCTTCATTATGTGTCTGTTCGACTTATAAAGTATCATTGGTACTGTTTTCAATGTATTAAATATAAATGATTGACTATAATTGATTCGAAAAATGTTGATCCACTAACCCTTTGTTAAATCTTCATAAATAATTAGTTTCTACCGCATGGATGTGATTAAGTTTTCTATAAAGCCAGTATGACGACCGCGGTTTTGAAGCACATGTCAACACACTGAAGTCAAAGTTTGAATATTTCATTATTTCATAGTGTCTAATTTTTCTTTGACAAACAAAAGTCCTGACAGAGTCAATGTAACATAAGTGAAATCAATGTAGTTTCTATTTCAATTTTCTGTAAATAAAATGATTTTGTCTTTGAAATCCTGATGTTGTTCTAATTGTGTGTGTATACTCAAGAGACTTAGCAGTATATACCAATCAAATATAATACATTGATTTTTCATTTGATATCCACATTTTACTATTTCATTGTCGTAAAGTAGCACAATGAAACTGTTGAAAATAGTGAAATAAAGATACTTACTTTTTGTCAAGGGCAAATCGAGTACCTCTTGACGATATCTACACGTGTTAAATTTACCTCAAGTCCCCGGGGATATTTGAAACTTTGGGTCCTATAATGAGGCGGTAAGGGTATCAATATGGAAAATAATGACTATCCCTAAATGGAGTGGGGCCAGGTGCCTGGAACAGCGCCAACTATCGGCGTAATACATCAGTCACACGTGATCCATTAGAGCACTTCAAGATCATGATATTATAACATAAACATGGAATTATAGACATTGATGTTTGACAACAACTATAATCTACAGTCTAACAGCAAAACCACTGAGTTAAGAGACTACCTGTTATATGACACAGTTTTGCTCCTGTCCATAGACGGAATCTTACATTAGGTTAGATTGTACATCAAATCATAGCCTAAATATGTATCCAAAATCATCAATTAAATCAAAGATGACTAAAACCATTCCTGTCGTCATCATGTGTACAACTAATTTGATCATCATTATTTTTTCATATTTACCCGATTCCGGTGAAGGACTTCAGAATTACCACAAGGCCTCACTTTTTAGGCTCCATCCAAATGACGGGAAATGTTCGCCGAGCGCATTACAAAGGGATAATTTTTACCAATGTCAAAGACTTTAGTCCGACTATGACCCAGTCTGGATTCGAAACTGAGACCGCCCACACTTAAGGCAAACGCTCTTACCAATGACCACCACCAAGGTGGTCAAAATCATTCTACTTACCGTTGCACTACCAACTGTGTTTCGACCACCATTAAATTCAGGGGTTCTTATTATGTCCTAGACCTACTTGGAACTCAGTATGAAGAATCGTTCGCTTTCTTTCTAGAATTCCAATTATCTAGATACATACATGTAAAATATTTCCAAATTGTCGAAAATCAGACACAAAGTCGGCAAAAGGCTTATACACTAATTCATTTCTAGATTAAAAACATAAAATAGAATAAACAAGGAATACTGTGCGTACTATAAACATTGGTAAACATCAACCTGACAAAGCACAGATCAGCTGATCTAGAAACAACTCTCATTAATGAACACATCAGCTATAGAATGAATCAGATTGTCAGACGTCCAGTGATGGATAACGGGATTTATCTACAAAATCATCACTGCCCCAAGAACACCCCGTAGCGTCACCTGGTATCATTACTTCTTCTATAACAACTTGTACCATTTAAGATTGCAACTGATGAATACTGTCCGGTTATCCAAATTAAGTACTTATGTTCATTGTCTTTCTTTTGTACTAGATATCAACAGAAAACAATAAGAAGCCTACATTGAATACATATTTTAAAAAGTTCTAAAAAATATTCTTCTGCCCATCGGTTTGCCTTCATACTGCGTTTGTGAATACTGTATATGGGGAAATTTTCGCCCCTTTCGTCGTCGTCGTCAGAGGGCGAATTCAAAACTGGGCTGATTCAAAAAGGTAAATTCATTCATATCAGACATGAATCCTATGCATAGAACTCATATCAATGAAACTCTTGCATAGAACAGAACTTGCAAATGAAAGCCATGAACAGAAAAATTATGGGTGATGAAACTGGTGTGAAGAATAAATGCCACAGATGAAATCCATTCAAAGAAAAGGTATCAGAGATGAAATCCATGCAAAGAGCAGGTATCAATGAAACCCATGCAAAAAATAGATTGCCAAAATGAAACTCGTGAGTCGAAAAGAAATCAGAGATGAAACACGTGAGTAGTTCAGATATCAGAGAGGAAACCCATGCATGGAAACGTACAATTAGATACATCAATAAGTAGATTGCTTTCAAAAGCATTCATTCAGCAACAGCAGTTCTGAATATTTAGGTCAAAACTTTGGTCTTCAGCTCATCGAATAGCAGGATGAATGGACGTGGCAAATCAATCATTTTATAATTCAAATCTTTAAATAAGGTATGAATATTTTAGACTATTTTCTGTTGTTTTGTTGTTGTTCTTGTTGTATTGTTGTTTAACGCCCCACTCAAGAATCTTTTATTCGTTTAAGCATTTCATCGATTGCCGTTTATGGGCTTCAACTGTTGGCCTGTGCTCGGCACTGCGGATAATGAAGCAGTGACAGGTCCTTAACATGCCGGGACCTTGATTTGTACGATGGCCCCGAGTCATAGCTGGTGTCGAACGTAAATAGAGGGCAATTTGAAGATACCAAGGGATAAGCAAAATTCAAAAGTCGAAAAACAGACAGCATCATGGCCGAAACAAAGAGAGACAATATCAAAAACAGTAATCCATACCTCACGATGCATAAAGCAAAACATTGAGTAACACAAACCACACTAAATATCGGGGCACCTGTCGTGTTACAGATGTTTAGAATATGGAAATAAGACGCAGCCGGTGATGGTCATAATGAAAAAAGGGTGTACGACAAGGGGAACATATCCCTCATCATCTGTTTTACAGATATACCGTAATGAACAATCAGATCATAATGGCGACCAGAAATATTTCGAGGTGATGACTTAAATTTAACCATTAGAAATCCTTGGTTAAGTAGCTTCTTTGTCAGCAGATCTAGCGTCCAATGTTGCATGCGACAATCCCCCACTACAGTAATCAGAACTTTTGGAGCAACAGATGTCTTTACTGCAATAATGATGAATTTATGTGACCTTTTGGCCAATAACGGCAATCTATAAATCCCTAATAAATCGTTTGTATAAACAAACATATAGTTGCGCATTACCATAATCATAAAAAGTAACTTCAATATTGACCTTTTGACCACAAATACGCGATATCACCATGGACTTGTAGATTTATACACTATGAAAATCACAGAAACCAAGTTATTAACCGCCAGAAGAATTAGGAGGCAATATACAAACTTGGTCAACATTGGACAAGCACGGACCTCTGACAACCAAGAGGTGGGATCAGGTGCCGTGGAGGAGTAAGCTTCTACAAGAAATGTTATGAATAACAGATTACTACGTCGACAGGTGTGACATGGTAAAAATTCAAATTAAGAATAAGGATCATTCTAGAAAGTGTGCAGATTGAAGTCCCATATTACAGTAGTTGTTAATGAATTAAGATCACTGGTTCCTAAGTGCTCTTGAGTGCCACACAAAAATGTCTGTCACTGGTTTGTTAGCTACTTGTTTTTTGTTTTTTGTATTTCACGTCATCTCAAGAATCGTTCACTTACACTGCACCCTATGTCAGTGAAAGGCTATAAATTTGGCTTATGCTGTGCACGTATAGCCATAGAGCATAGAGGGACCTCGGTCTAGACTGTGTATCACAGAGCTATGACGGTCGTCTGATGTTACGTCATCTTGTAAAAGCTCCCCGTGTTTCTTAATGTACATACATTACCAATGCTCAAATATCACGACAAAGAAATATCTTACAGGTCATATTTATTTTCCATGTGCATTAATGCAAACAGTAAGATCTGTATACAAGTTCTTTGTTAAAATAATAACATGCATATTATTCATAACTTAAAACAAATAAATATTGCTCTATTTTTGCTCTACATTAGCCTGCCAATCCCTTTGTTCTTTTTGAGCAATCACCTATGGGAAGCATATTCTGAAAAGCAATTACGATTTATCAAAACTTATTTCAAAACTAATGACACAAATAAAATGGAGTCTTGTTAATCCAGACATCTTTGTTTCCTAATAAATTGTCTGAACGAATGAAGAGTTTGAATTACTCAAAATACGTCTTGTATAATGACAAATAAAATTAGCATGTTCTGTTCCAAGTAAATTCCGTGTAGAAGGTGAAGCATCAGGCTAGGAGGTTATAAAAGCCGACCCCAGCGCCAGCTTGAACTCAAGCTCGAAAAGGAGATTTGGAGAATGGCTCGAAATAAATTGAGGTTATAAAAACTGGCTCGAGCTCCATTTGCAAATCTGACTTGAAAGTTGTCTGGAAGTTTCAAGCTGGAGTATGTACTCAGACTTGTAAGTTATAAAACTTTCGAGTATGAAAGACTTGTGTCAACTGGAGTATATCATGCTAAAATCTCGAGTAAGCTCACGAGCCTACTTGGCGTTTCAAAATGTGTTTATTTAAGGGTCTATAAAATGGCGTCACATAGACATATAGCCCACAGATGATGTAAACCCCATATTTTTACCTTAGTTTAGGAAGTCTAGGAGTACAACTTTGAGTTTGAGTTTGAGATGGAACTCGAGCCAGCATTTATAACCACCTGACCTGGATAAATAAGGCTCAACTGTACTTACTCTGAGTCTAAAACAACAAAAATTATTAGCGCTTTGGCCTAAACCAATAACTTAAATCATTAGAACGTTTCATTCGCAACCATTTAGATATCACTGTTGCAAGACTTCAAAAGACAAAGATGAGTAAAAGAAAAAAGGTAAAATATTGTTACACAACACACACGCATATTATTCAAATTGGCACTGCTATATTATTACATTTGATAATAAATATGATTGTACTTTGTGGAATTTCGATGAGTAAAATGGCTGTTGACAAATAAACAGACAAACATACTTATCTACATGTTGACTGATTATCTTGTTTATATTTAATACAAAACACATGTAAAAAAGATTAAATAATAAGTTTCATGGATCTCACTGGTTTAAACATTTTACTTAACTGTGAAAATGGATCAAGCAAACAATTACTTTAAGAGAGGTTATATACAGAGATATTTGACACATAAAAAACTCTCCCATCACATCAACATGAACTCCCATGTTTAGAATCATGTCATGTTTGTAGTATGTGACGTGTGTCTCTCTATGGAGCAGTTTGTTTTTCTAATGGTATTTAGTGGTCCACTACAGCCCCAAAAAACAATATTTTGACATAATTTTGTTCCTTTGTATGTTATGTTCCATAAATACCTAAAGGAGTGCATACTTGCCAAGTTTCCCCATGTGTAAAAAGACTCCCTATTTAATGTAAAATTTTGATAATTTCTGAAAAATTATAAATCTCCCAATGAGAAAAAATTATTCTATTAAACCTTGGTAAAATTTTAGGGTATCCCCTATCAAATTGAAAAATCTCCCCCATAGAATGTTTTCAAGGTTGGCAAGTCTGGGAATGTCATTAGAAGGTCCAATTTTGTTACCTCTCTCAGGAACCAATCAAATGACAGACTTTCCAAATTGAAAACACATGCTGTCAACAGGGATGTATAGTTACACAAGAGGAACAGTCCAAGGTCATGTGATTTGCCCTCTCAATTAAGCTTTATTTCATACATTCCCAACATGTCAAGAGAAAGGGGCAAAGATCAAAGTTTGATGAGGTTGGAACAGCACTGTCAAAGGATACAGAGTGACCCGGACTACCTACCTGATCTCCAGGTAGACATGGAGTGATAGAGGAGAGATGATAATCACCTCTGTAATTGGTCCAAACAAGAATCATACCTGGACTGTCTCCATGACTACCATATACTCTCCCTACTGCATAAATAGCCATTAATATTTTAAACATATATTGTTCAACACTTCAAAGACAATAAAACAATAAATACTGTATCTTCTGTAACATGTCCATCACCGATTGATTTCAGTATCTCTAATATATTTCTGCATAGATATTCACATACCAGTGAATAAAACAAGGAGTATTACAGTTTTTAAAACATCTTTGTTCGCTGTTTATGGAAATCATGTTAAGAGGTTTCAATGCCTGTATCAAAAACATGTAAAACCCAGCTGATGTTTTTTTCTTTTCCTCCCTGTTGTTTTTCCACATTACAAAAAAGACTGATAATAAAAATCTAATTTCTTTTGTACGTCAATGATAGAAAATAGCTTTTTATGTTGATGAATTGTTTAAATTAAATTATAACATTATCTAGAAAGCTACTTCCTTACAAAATATATTTTTATTTTCTAAATTGGTCAGTAATAAAAACAAGAGACACATGGGCCACATTGCTCACCTGAGCATTTTGCTTCACAGAATAGCAGAATTTGAGATTTACAATGTGTCACTTCTGAAAGGTATGGACAAAGATTAACCTGTCCTCTTCAAATACCAAAGCTGTGTGTTGACTATTCTTGAGATGATTTTTAAAGATATTTCCTTATATAAACCTTTGTTATACCTTTATAAAATAGCTCCTATACAAATACATATAACAAAATGCCAACAGTTTAACTATTTTGGCTGCCAGTCCAAGCAGACTGTTAAAATTGACTGTTGACCGATGCAGATAGAGCTCCGACGTTATTCAACAAAGGGCTAGTCACAGCTGCATTGTTGAATGACATTAGTTTCACACATCTGTTTATGGTTTAAAATTTGATCGTTGATGTAATTTGTTTTATGAACTTTTTAGTTTTCAATTAAGTTGCTTGTGTATGAGAACTGAGAAGGATGCAACAAAACAATTATCAATGATCTATTGGACCCTCATGCAAAATGTTGCCCTTGGCCTTCGGCCTTCAGCTTGTTTTCGGGTCCAACAGATCAACTGTTGCCCTCATCCCCAGTCAACAACTGTATAATGTTAAACTTAAGATCCCTATTGTGGCCCAATCCTGACCAGGTGGCAACTATTTAAACAAACCTGAATCTGCACTTAAATATATGTAATGATGCTACCGTTTTGATTAGATAAATTCTTGAGATGAGGATTTTTAAAGGTATTTTCCTATATAAACCTTTGTTAACTTGACCCTTGTGGCAACCATATGAACAAACATGAATCTACACTATAAAGTGTATATCTATAAAGATGCTACCATATTAATTTGATAAATTGTATACTAACTGTTATTGAGGGGAAGACTTTCATAGATATAACTGCATAAACATAGTGTCATATATACTCAGTCATTTTACATCAAGCTTAAGGGGCCTCAGTGAAGCAGACATCCTCATAAGTAAGTTGTAATTTACCAGGTCTTATAGATATTTTAAAATTGAAATACAAACTGAAAATCAAACTGCATCTATAAAGGATAAGAAATATATAATGTGTACACAAAAATTACCCTTCACTTGCTACATATGACAACAAAGCATAAATTAATTTGATAGAGAATAAATAAGAAGAATCTCAAATGGAAAGAAAAAAATGTGATGCATAAATCCATATAACGTACATTTGTCAAATACATTAAAATGAGCATAGGCAAAAATAAGTGAAGATTGGTTCAATGGAATATACCAATATTGTCCTTGAAGTATCATAAATATACAAACTAGATAAATACCATACATATACAAATTAACACAGCAACAGTGTACATATCTTGAAAAAGTGAAGACAAAACTTTGAAATGGACATATAATTTTCAAAACAAATTGAAATATACACCAAATACATATGGTACTAAATGTTAGCTTTACATAAATTTCTAGATATGCATGTCCAATAAAAACAAAGTGTCTTGACATAGATGTAGCAACACATGAATCATCATTGATTTCAAGCACTGAATTTTCTACATAGGATAGAATGTGAATTAACACATTCAAATCTTGACGGAGAACTTTAAGATTTGGTACATATAAATATATTTAAGAAATGTTGCCTAAAAACTACAATATGCCATTTACTTGAGAATAAAATAAAATAGACTCCAAAGGGACCCTTCATATAAAGTCTGAGAAAGACCCCTTCAGTATTTTCTGTCACATAATTGTATTGGAAATCATTTAATGATATATAACAGATCATGGAAGAACCGGGATTTGATTTGATTAAGAAACACCATTCTTTTTCAAATTAAATTTCCAATTCATTTTATTTTTGTAAACTTTGCATTACAAACAGATAAGTATTTTGAATTTATATAACAAAATCATTGCACACAATTACCTATAGTTGTATGTTTTCTTTAAATCAAAATCAAGCTTATATATCTGCAGGATATTTTTGAAGTTTACAATACATGTAGAATTGAAACTTAAAAAGTTACGAAATGAAAAACGAAATAGATACATGTAGTACATAATAATACAGAAAATAGAATTTCATTGTGAATAGCTTTCCATACATACAGAAAAAATGACCATCAATTTATCAAACTTCTTGCGCTGTTGTTAAATAGATCTTATTTCATTTTCTTAAAACAAGATTACGATAAAGGTTAAAACCAACAAAACATTGCAAAATGTACATACATACATCAACTGCATATTCATACATACATACATAATATAAAATGATTGGCATATATGAGAGATTTCAACAACTTAAATCATTACTGTATTTAGTGTAGAACTGTACCTATGTCATTCTTGAAATGTGATGTTTGAATGTGTATGCTGAGCATAGCCACCAAGAAATATGGAATAAGAGAATTATCACAGGAAAGACATTGAACAGCTTACTCAGTCAATTTGTAAAGGTGCTTATTCAAGTTTGGAAATAACCATGTGCACAGCATTCATAAATAATCATACAATACAACATTACTGTGGGGATTTCTTTTAAGTTTGAATATGTTTACACAAGTACAATGTATGTGTATGATAGTCGTATGTGCATTTTTTGATTGTGCATAAATACACTAGTGTACTGACTACACAAGTGCATGCGTGTACATATATACATATGTAGGCCTATAAACATATTTAAATCTGGTATTATTCATGAAGAATTTTTTTATACATAATTCTCTCTAAATAATCTTACTAGACACTAATAGCCCAAACATTGGTATACTTCCTTTTCATTTATAGTTAAAAACATGCCACCAAACAAACACAAGTAGGACCTTTGTCAAAATAAAGGTACGAGGAAATTTTCAGATTTATAGTACAAAGATTGATATCGGGTGTGAATTTGTTTATATGAGGAAATCCTCCACTTTCCTGTCTGAAGACCATCACACTACATGTGGAGCCATGATGGAGCATGTTTACAACTACAACAATACACACAAAGTGAGAATGTCATCACACACACAAAGTAAGAATGTCATCACACACACAAAGTGAGAATGTCATCACACACACAAAGTAAGAATGTCATCACACACACAAAGTGAGAATGTCATCACACACACAAAGTAAGAATGTCATCACACACACAAAGTAAGAATGTCATCACACACACAAAGTAAGAATGTCATCACACACACAAAGTAAGAATGTCATCACACACACAGTGAGAATGTCATCACACACACAAAGAAAGAATGTCATCACACACACAAAGTGAGAATGTCATCACACACACAAAG
>JACSZP010027770.1:0-12521 GCA_016161895.1 Pinna nobilis
AAGTCCTGTATCCCTTCAGCACCAAGATGCTGGAGAAAGTTTTCGTAGTTTTACAGGAAAAGTTTTCCAACACGATAGTCGGCATTCTAACGGGTACAAACTGTGCCCCCTCTTTGCATATTTTTTCTGTTTTTGTACCCAACGGCATTTATAAGTCCATGTTCTCAATTGGAAAGAAATAATCATCTTCTCAGGTCAATTTTAATAACAGACCAGTTACGTCAACGAAGTCTTGTTCATTGATAATCTAGAGTTTTATAATTATCTGGGCCAGATGTATCATGTTGAACTTGAGATCAGTGAGGTTAAAAAGAACAGCATATATGACTCTCACTTAGACCTAATCTTATAGATTGTAGAGGACGACAAAAGTCAAACCTCTCTTTATGACCAGCGTGATGATTTCAAGTTCAATGTCACAAAATCTAAGTTCCTGAATAGCAATATCCCATCTTCTCCTGCCATGACCTTTTCATTTCACAACTTTTCTGTCATGCTAGGATATGTTAATTGTATGAATGTTTTATTTTGATAGTCGGGTGCTCGCCATTAAACTACTACGTTGTTGAACGTTTGAAACCCCTTCTACGAAATTTTTATGGAATCACCCTTAAAGGATGTTTGGTGGTGTTCTGGAGTTTGACCATTTTCAGTGACTAGTTTTCGATATTCAGACCAAGTAGACGTAATTTTTCAACAGAGCTTTTATTCAATATGTAGGATTGCCGTGGACAATTTGCGATGGATGTGACATGTCATGTTACCCTGACTCCTTCCGGACACTTGATTCCATTTCGTGTGTGATTTGCAATTGTTTTACACGTTGAGTCCATTAAATTATTCCCACCTTGTTTTATTCTTTACGACTTGGAGCTGAACCAGCCCTTGATAATTCTTCAATTTTTATTTTTTTTGCTACAGTGATTGCTTTTAAAAGGAAATAAACACAAAAGGGTTCTCCTTCAATATTTTTTGACAATATTTTACCCCGAAATGCCTCAATTTTTTGGTTATACATGCGTAATTTACAAAAGCATTGAGCCCACGTTGAATTTAACGAAATTAAACATCAAAGCATCCATAATGCACCAACTGTCCCACTGTCTTCATTAAAATTTCATTATCACCGCACACGATGCATACCAAGCCCATGCATTCTGTAGTAAATCAATATATATTGATAAATGCATAAAAATCAATTCATGAAGATCAAAAAATGAGAATGTAAGATATCACGCTAAGGTTAATGTAACAAATGGCAAGTAGCGATTCATATCTACGAAATTTTGACGAGTAACAAAAATCCCTTAATTTTTAGCAATTTGAGATAACAAACTTTCATAAAACATAAATGACTTGTCACGTTATCACGTCTTATCACGTCGAAATCTTATCACGTTAATAGGGAGAAGTGGAAACGGTGGCCTAAACATCCTCAACCCCTAGGACCCAGTTTTTCCTAAAGGGATCGCTTAAAGTAGAATCGCTACCATACGTTTTCCATTTCTTTGTAACAAGTCTTTCCTGCCATATACAATGTATATATAACAAGCTTTATTTGTTTTACATTACGCTAACTTTTGACTTAGCAAAATCCCAAAAGATAAGAGCTAAACATTCATGTAAAATCACAGGTGTTTGGATATTTGGAGTCCTTAATTACCTGTGAGTTTTGGATATACACATGTATTACCTTCACATACGTATGGAATTTTGTCATAATTTATTGACAAACTATCTATAATTATATCTTAATGTCGAATCAAATGGCACAGCTATATTTTCTTCTTTTGAGTCATAAGCTTCTAAATTAATTCTCCTTTATAAGAATAAAAGAATAGGTCGGTAAATAAAGGGACACAAGTAATTCCATTTGGAATTCCAACAGTTTGCTTTAATTTCGAATACTGTATATATTATGTATTACAATTTCCAGCATCTTGTTATGTGAAATTTCAGCATATTGGTATATGAAATTCCATGTTCTTGATCTGAAGGGAATCTAAATGAGCGTGATAGAGGTTGCTAGCAACTACAATGCTGATCAGGTAAAGTGATACACAGCATGATGCTTCTCATATTTCCTTTATAACAAAAACGTTCTGAAAGCATAGCAAAGACTGCAAAGGAAATAAAGTCCGGTAAAAATATCTGTGTCACCCTGATAACTTCCAGCTGAGGTTGGCTGTCAATGTCCTTCGGGTGAGACAGTAAAACCTTGGTCCAGTGTCACAGTAGGTGTCGAAAAGTTAAATAACATTCCCTGCTCAACAATCATGGGTGCCAAGGAAAGGCAAACGTTATTGATCTTCACAGGCATACGGTGATGTCTCCATATAAGTGTAATATACTTGAGTGGGACGTTAATCAGCAATACACCCAACCAAGAAGAGCATGTCTTTTTTGTTTTTTTAACCAATAAAGGTCAATTTTTGAAACTCAAGTTCGACCTGACGACAGGGCAGGTAATTATCGATAATCTCTGCAAACGAAGTCTGCCATTATTTTGGTGCAGTCCCATTTATAACTTATGCATTTGCATTTATGAATGCTGTGAACATAATGATTGGATATATTAAGATTGATACAGAAGCGACAGAAGACTGCCATGAAGATAAATGATACTTTTCCTCTAAACAATCTGGCGCTAATTCCACACTGTGGACTGATGCGTAGAGTTCGTGCTTTTTAGAAATCTAAAGAGATCAGCAAATGAAGTCCGGGTTCCCTGAATACGAATCTGTGTGTGTGTTCGCCATTTTGGCCAATGCAATAGGAAGTTCTCAGTCAGCCTCACGGAAAATTAATGTATTATTGTAATGCACTAAGAATGTATTAAGTTAATTTACATCTTACCATCATGACATTTTTATGCTCATAATGGATCGCTGCAATAATATTAAGAACAGACATCTGCAAATGTACAAGTATCTGACGCAAGTAATGCTGCTGTCTGAGAAGTGAAATTCACCAGAGAGAGAGAGAGAGACAGAGAGAGAGAGAGAGAGAGAGAGAGAGAGAGAGAGCAACGAATAAAGTACTGCCGTTTGCAGTGGCTATCTATTGCTAGTCAGATAAATTGCTGATGACGTTTTCAACAGACGCCGACTTTTTACTGAACTCATGGGGTTTCTATGGAAAATTTACAAGTGATTTGTCATTCCAACAGGTGATCCCGATTCCTCCTGGACATCTGGTCCCAATCCATCAGGGATTTTCAATATTTTCCATCTAGAGACCATTATTATTCCAAAATTTGCCAAAGGGATTTTCGAATGTCGCATGGCAGAGTTTTTCAGTTCTATTCTTTGTTATCTATTATGTTCGAAAAGAAAATTAATTCTCGTGAGTTCGACTCTGATGACCATAACTTAAATCTTGAGACCCCCGGTCCTTACAGTATGACCTTATACAGAATGACAGATATGGAGTTACCAGTGTAATTTGTCCAGATGACAATATACAAATCCACGGGTTAAGCTGTGAAGAGGAATTAGGTGATATGGTGGAGTAGGAATCCCCTGGTAGTAGGTCTGAATCGCCACCAGTCCGCAGTCCCATTCAAATTATATAATTGGAATGTTCAAATGTTCAATTAATTGTGCCGATTTTGATGAGAACTCTTTTCTCAATCATTTCATTTTATTTCACTTTGCCTTTGTATCTGTGGCAGATGTGACCGGTCAGCAGGGGATGCTTACTCCTCCATGGCACCTGATCCCATCTTCAGGTTTTCAGAGGTCCGTGTTTGTCCAATATTCCACAACACTGTGTACAGGTATTGTCTTTTGATTCTTCTGGCGGTTGATACCTCGGTAGTTTGTGATATTCATATGAATGATGAAGTTTGTTCCTGGTCATACTGACATAAAATACATATCATAAGTCATCAGAAAATTATCTGTTTAGAGGTTATACCACACTCTATTAAAGTCTCTAGACAATAGCCCTTTCTCTAAAGACGATAGTTGTGATAAAGGTTCTCTTTATATATATAACGACTATAATCAGAGTTATGCTGTATAACGAGGTCCATTACAAAGAAATGGAATGCAACATGGAATCGATTTGTGTGATAAAATGTCCTAAAATATACTATAGATAAGTCTTTATCAGAAAGACGTCAAACCTTTACTGCTCCTCCCCAATAAATGATTTCTGATCTAAATATATGTTGATCGGACTTGTCGATGAAATCAAGCTACAGTGGAGCCTCATTGATCTGGACACCTTCACACCGAAGCAAATTGTCCGTATAAATGAAGTGTCCGTATTACTGAAACAAACTAAGCATAATGGGCAATGCAATTTAAAAACTTTGCTCCCTAGAAATGTCGTCCCGTGAAACATCCGGATAATTGACATTGATTATTGATTATTGAGACTCGACTGTACATGCAAAAGAATGAAATATCTGACAACACTAAAATACTTTCGTGTATATTGGTTGGTTGTATTGTTGTTTAACGCCCCGCTCAAGAGTCTTGCTATTATGAAGGGCGAAATTGTTTTGGTTATACTCGGCACTTATTGCCGTAATACAGGGAGGGTCTTTGACGTGCTGGCACCTACTGTGAAATGGAATCTCGGTATACCGTCTCACCCGAAATGCAGGGACAGTCAACCGCATGTGGCTCGGATTTGAACCCGCGACCTCACGATCGGGATTCAGTTGCACAATGCATTGTTAAATTAACTTGAAGTTAACCACTAACTACAAATTAAAATGTTAGCTTGTAATTTGCTAGCTATATGGTTTAACGCTATTGCAGGGTTGTCTACTTACTTAATTACGAATAAGCTGTTGTTGTTGTTGTTGTATCGTTGTTTAACGTCCGACTCAAGACCCAAGAATATTTCACTCATATGGAAACGTCACCGTGTGCCAGTGAAGGGCGATATATTTTGCCTTATCTCGGCACTTATGACCGTAGAGCAGGGAGGGTTCTTTAACGTGCCAACACCTACTGTGACACGGGACCTCGGTTTTAACTGTCTCATCCGAAAGACATGGACGGGCAACTGCAGAGTAGCGCTGCGCGGATTCGAACCCCGGTCCCTTCGATTCGAGGTCGAACACGCTAACCACTCGGCCACGGATGCCCTGCAACTGGGTCCAGATGGCGTACAGGCTAACCACTAGGCCAGGCGGCCCCTGTGTTCAATCTAAATACAAATTGAGATGAAATATCTCGGCTAAATACTAAAATACTTTATATACTGCTTCAACTAATCTAAAGTTTCCCTATGGAGGCTTTACCGTGTATCACACACGCATAGAGAATGCATACACGTGAATGAGAAATCAATTGTATCAGTTTTTCGATCAGCAAATCTAATTCTGTCAACGTTGGAGAGATTTGCATTCTTTATTTTTCAAAAAGAGGTATTTCTCAACTGAAACATATCATTGAAATTCCCAAAGTGATGGGTGTCTTTTGGAAATTCTAGAGAGTGATCTAAAAATGCATTCATCTGCAGACGATAGTCTCTTATCAGACGAAATTTCCCCATCTCTTTATGTGTTGGCGGTAATGACATTTACTTGCTTCACTTTATGTTTTCATGGCAGAGACATTCGTCATTTATGTTAGTTCGGCAGTTTACACATTTCTTACTGATTGTAATGCACTTACTTTGTTTTGTCTGGCATATATAACCCTGCAATTTCCAAGAAACACCAGTTATGTAAGCTGTTACCGGACATTACTTCAGTTTAGAGATTAGAATTGGTTATATGTTCTGGTTAGAGGATACCCTTGTCGTAAACCAAAACCTGTCATTCTTTACTCGTTTACGACTATTCAGGATAACACGTAGGCCCTATACCCGGATTCAAAAAATAGGTGACAAGATAGTTGACGCATGAAGAACTGTAGCCGCTTACCCTTCCGGAGCACCTGAACTCACCCCCGGTTTTGAGTGGTTCGTGTTACTCCATTTTAATTTTATGTGTTATTGTGAGGACTACTTTTTATAGTATTGTCTCTGTTGTGGCCATGATGTTGTCTGTATTGCTTTTTTTAAAATTTTGATTCCCCATGGTATATTCAACTTTCCTTTTCTACAGCAATAGCACGTTTCACTTTGAGTCCTTGGAGACATTTATGTACCGTAAATTCAAGCATTTTAATTCAGGTTAAACGGACTTATCCGTATCATTTTGCTAGACAGATTCGGATTCCAGAGATTAATTCTTAAGATAAAATATTTGTGCTATTATCTATTTGATACTTTTGTTTCGGATGAACAGAGAAGATCAGGACGAAGAAAACAAAACCCTTTGCCTTATCTCAAATTAAATTCATGATCATGGCTAAAACAGATTTATCGATATATGAGGAGAAATGCCTCTGGAAACTCAATCACATATTTAAACACATTTTTTGTAAAGGTGGAATTTTTTAATCTTAGAAGCTTCCTTGATGAAGTTTTCTAGTATACCGAAATCAGTTTAAAATAGAATAAATGTCTGAGAAAAAACAAAACAGCAAAAAACCATATTTTTATTTTCAAAAGATATACGTAATAGATCTTGGGTCATAAAACTTCTTTCACATCCTTTGGATATTACTTAGATTCACCAAAAACAAAAATCCAGATCTAAATACCACATTATTTTTGCGAACCTTTCTTACTTACGCCTAAAGTTTTACTGGTTTTTTTTACAACGAAAGTATTTCAGGACTATTTAAACTCTTTTTTTACGTACAAGAATCGAGCGCCGAGATATTTGGAGATTTGAAATATGATTACATTTGTACTTTGTTGCGGAGTATAATGACCCTTCACGACAGGTAAATATCCAGTGAACTCTATACATGACTTACTTGGCTGGTCGGTTGTTTTGTTCCAATCAAGAATCTTCAACTTATCTGGGCCGGGCACCATAAAACTTTTGAATTTATTTTAGTCTGAAAAGCTTCTCAAATCCAGCTCATCCTGAATTCTGATTGGCTGAGAGACTAGATTTTCAGACTTAAATAAATTCTAAGGTTTTTTGGTGGCCAGCCCTGGAGGCATCACCGAATGGTGGTAAAAAGCCGCACATTTAAAGTTGGCATATGTTCGAATTTTAAGGTCATTGAGCAAGGAGGGTTCTTTGACGGTTGCCAACACTACTATGTCACGGGAGCTCGGTTTCTACTGTTTTATCCATTCTCATGAAACCAGCCGAGCCCGAGCGGATTCGAACCCATGACCCTAACGATCAGAAGATGAATAAGATAGCTACAGAGCAAATTGGCTCTTATGATATACTGGACCAGCTGATAAATACATAGCTGTAAGATTAGGACGATACTACTGCCTCTTCCAATTCCGATAACAACATTGATACATGCTACTGATGCGCTTTTATTCCAAAATTGTCTGTACAATAATTTGCTTGAGAAATAACATGCCAATCACTATGATATGTATACATCTTATCAAGCCACTCAATTTCATTCATTTTCATTACAGACGAAACAAAAATAAAACGGGAAGCAAGTTTGTGCCCAGTTAGTGGATGATTTGAGAGAGACACACCTTTCGTTTCAAGGACATTTTCGAACAATCTGTGCATCTTTTGATTATTATACATCTGTAAATTTATAAACCTGTAGTTTTAGTATCATTGCCCCTCCTAGACTTCCAAAGCTGTTAGCCCAAAAATGAGTCAACCAAGAATTTTTTAGTCACTTGATAATTTCTTAGTCAACTGATAATATTACTGGTATGTGAAATATACATTGTAAATAGTTTGGCGATTTTACAGAGACATCCGGAAGTCATACGGAAGCCATACAATGTAAATAATATCTCTTAAATTTTACGTGTATTGTTTAATCACATAACATCAAATTATTTATTTATTCAGTTGAAATCATACTATAGAGCCTTTTGTATATTGTGATATTATCGTTATTATCCACAGAATTAACCAATAGTGCATTTTTTCAAGCCAAAGTTGAAAAAAAAAATTCGATGTGTTAAAGTAACTGAGGACAAGGTTATCCCTGTTAGATGAAATCTAAATTCTAAATTATAGATGACATGGGCATTGATACGGATACTTCACAACACTAAATTAGACTTCTGGTGGACACAGGCTTGGCCTAATTACTACAGGATGTAGTAAACACCTGCTTCTGTTCATATAACATCCTTCTTTATAAAGCGCATCTATTGGAAAAATAATCATTACATTTATTGAACTAAGTAATTTATGGGTCAGACACGAGCGTTACGGAAGCTAGTGGTAGTGGTCTTTTATCATGATATTTGAATGGTATCTATATTTAGAAAGTTTCTGACTGGTATTTTCTCAATTTGTTATTTTTGTAGTTCTTGCCTCCCGACACTGCAATTAACTTTATAGAAATAATGAATTCCTTGCAGTAAAACCGTTTGAAGGAAATTGTGCGAAATTGCTGGCAATTCGTTTTTTTTTTTTTGGTAAAATTAAAATGGTTTGATGTTTTCCAGTTCAAGAGCCACAATTTTACATTCAAATAATTGTGAGCTGATAGCAAGGGACATGGAAGCATAATGATTTTAAAAGTAGCATGCGACGGTTTTATTTTTAGAGGGAAGGGACGCTCTGAGAGAAGGCCCAGTCAGCGCTGATCTAGAGGGGGTCAAGGGGGTACGGACCGCTCCCTGGAATCGGCAAACTATATACCATCATTGGTCAATTCTGTTTAGATACTTATTTTTACCGGGTATTTTTTCCTTGACACAAGTACGACCCCGCCCCCAACTAGAAAAAAATCCTGGATCCGCGCATGAGTCAGGGACTTATAGGTAATGCATATAATTGAGGATATTCTCAGGTTGAAATCTAAGGTTTGTGTGGTCGTAGTCTCTAATTTTGTGAATGAAACATGGATATACTGCTACAAAACATTTTTTTATCTATTTCATATCCTACCTGCACCTTAACCAATTATGATGGTATGGTATGGTATGGTATTGTTGTTTAACGTCCCACTCAAGAATACTTCATTCATGTGGAGAGGAATATTGTAATAGTTGATACACGCAGACAATATATACTTATACTTTCGGGGCACCTATTTTCACCCTTTAACATATCTAATATTAAAACTATATATTGTTATCTCCCTTAATATGCGGCGCGCCATCAGAATTGGCACCAAGTGCGGGAACAATAGACCCAATAACTGTAACTGCTGTCCTGTGATTTCCGTTGGCAAAATGATACAGATTCCTAGAAAATGACGTCAAGGAACAATCAGTTACGATATCTTTGTTTTTGTGGGTATCTGTATCATTTTGCCGACCAGAATAAAAGGACAACAATTTCAGTTAAAGGGTCTACATGATTAAAAAAGACATATATCACTTAATAGGAGTAAAATCATATTCAGCGATCAGTACAATATCTTATCAGTAGAAGCTCCATATACATGTATCTTTGTTATATTATCCTTTGAAACAATGCGTTGATCGTTGATCAAAGTACAGCCAAGTTATCCAACATCTTTAATCATTTTTGAGAAAGTGATTTGTTTTAGCCCTTCTAAAACACGTGGCAGAATATTTTTATTTTTCAACTTTGATTTAATTTAACTGCATGTAATCGACCGAAAATGACAGCGGTGAAATTTTATTTCGACACAAGTTGACGAAAGATCAATGATGAAGAAAAACGCAATCCAGTTTCTCTAATTTCACAGAAATTGGTCTTTTTCTGTTCGGCGGTAATATTGATAATCGCACCTATGGGAACTAGGTGTGTGACATTTGTGTCAAGTGGAAGACTAGAACAATATAACATCTTAAAATGAGATGTAATTGTTACATACAACGAACATAAATCAATTAAGGAATCAATTTTATAGACATTGATAATCTACAAGGAATTCATTGCATCCTTTTTTGTCGTTTTTGTAGCATTTAATGAATCAATGTGGATTTGAGGTGCAGAATTTTGATTTTCACAAGTGACGAGTTTCGATGTATACCTAAGGTACTTTGAAAATCTTGTACATATGTTGCTAATAATATAAATCAATTAAAGAATGAAGTTTATCGACATTGGTAATCTCAAAAGGAATTTATTTCGATATTTGTCACATTAAATGGGTCAATGTGGATTTGAGGTGCAGAAATATGATTTTAACAAGTTCTGGTAGTTTAGTTGTATTTTGCAGCACTATATGTGTGTTGCTGCTGATATAAATCAATTAAAGAATAAGGGTTAACGATATTGGTAGTCTACAAGGAATTTATCGCATTATTTTTGTCGCCTTTAATGGGTCAATGTGGATTTGAGGTGCAGAAAATTGATTTTCACAAGTTCTAGTAATTTTGCTTTATGCCTAAATAACGATGACGTTCTTATATACCCGAATGTATGTAACTGCTACTATAAATCAATTAAAAATGAAGGTGAACGACATTGGTACTCTACAAGGAATTCATTGCATCCTGTTTTGTCGCATTTATTGGGTCAATGCGGAATTGGAGTGCAGACATTTATTTTGAAATGTTCTAGTAGTGTCTCTTTAAACCTGAGTAATTAGCAAAATATTACACCCCTGTATGAATGTTCTTTAAAAAAGTTTAAACTTCATTTATTTTACAACGATTTAAAAACAAGTTCAAATAGCTTATTCTAATGTCTCTCGTTGGCTCTGATGTCAGCGTGCGGGAGTTCTTGCTGTGGGAGGAAACCGGAGTACCCGGAGAAAACCAACGTGTCCGAGCTGGCGACCAACCATACTATCTCACATACTACCTAGGCAGATTCGAGGATCGAACCCGGGTCGCATTGGTGAGAAACGAGTGCGCTAACCACTACACTACTCGGACACACATCTATGGATGTTCTTGATAATTTAAAACAACTAAAGACTCAAGATTATCGGTATCGATAGTCTACAAGAAGCTTTTTGCATCTCTCTTGTCGCATATAATGAGACAAGGAGGATGTGAAGTGCAGGATTTTGATTTTGATAAGTTCTAATAATTTCTCTATATATGATATATCTAAGTTACATTGTATTATCAAAAACGTGAATCTCTCTAAGTTTGTGTACTTTTAGTTTTGACAATGGTTTTGGCTGTTTGTCGATTTGAATTTGATTGCCCCCTTGGAATCTTCAAGTATCTTTTCTTTTGCTGCTGGTATAAATCCATTAAAAAGTCAATGCTATCGACATCGATAACCGACAAGGAGTTAATTGCACCAGTTTTGACGTGTTTAATGGGTCAGGATGGATTTGATGTGCATTACTTTGATTTTGATAATTTTTCAGTATTTCCGCTTTATACTTAAGTTACTATCACTATCTTGTATCCCTTTATGTTTGTTGCTTGCCTAAAGACAAATAAAACCAAGTTTGTCTTGTTGTTGTTCTTATGTTTGTTGCTTAACGTCCTTCTCGAAAATCTTTCACTTATATGGTGATGTCACCGAATACCAATCAATTTTTTTTTAAAAAAAAATTGTTCTTTGTTAGGAAATTACGTGCGAGCTTTAAAAAGGGAGGAATATTTTTCTTGAAATTATTTATTTTCAGGCATATCAAACAACACAGATGACATGATGTATAACATAGAAAATGTATATCATTTACTCTCTATGACTTTGTATGTATATGAGAGAGAGAGAGAGAGAGAGAGAGAGAGAGAGAGAGAGAGAGAGAGAGAGAGATATCTTTAGTGTCTGAATCTTCTGTAACATTAGACCTCGGTTTCTACAGTCCCATTTCCCGGGTACTAATTACAGCTGGGAAAACACACTCAGCTCCAATGGAAATTCGAACAACTAGTCAAATAAGCAGTGATTATATTTGGATCCTGAATAGATGTGCAGGTATCCTGCCTTAATGATCTATAATTTAGCCACACGATCAGAAACGGTATTTGATTCTTATAATTCGTTACAAGTTTGAAATAAGATATTTTTCACAAAAAGAAAAAAAAACATTATCGATCTAATATTCTGCAAAAGTATATAAGATAATATGTAGCAGAGTGATAATTGTTATTGATTTCTGCATCAGAAATGTTCAGAGTTAAATGTCTCAGGTGTACTCGGAACAATCTCAGGTAATTAAGATATACATAGTGCCATTACTTGTCTCTATCAGGCACTGACTTTAAGCGTAAAACCATTTTGTATGTCTAAATTAATTCATGTACAGTGAACTTCGAAAATAGCTAAGTCGGGAACAATACATTTCTGGTAATAACGAACAAAATATCCGACTCCCGTGCGCTAACCTCTACAGTGTATAAAACCCGAAACGACGAAACTCTTGTTATAACGAAGTTAATCTACCGATCCCGATACATTCGTTATAAGCGAAGTTGACGGTAGTCTTATTAGCCAAATACATATTATATCAAAGGTCTCACTACACAGTTACAAGCTCCCATTGACTCCTATGTTAAATTGTCAATGGTCAAAAGTCCACCCTGAACATATACGGGTTGACCGGTTCATAAGCTATGGCTCATCTGAAAGGAAATCCTCTACTGATTTTTCTGTTAAAAAATAAAGGGGT
>JACSZP010027778.1:641-12726 GCA_016161895.1 Pinna nobilis
GATTTTCATTCATGATTGAATGGCGGACCCCATTATAAAGAACAATCAGGGAAGAATACATACATTTGACATTAAGTGTAGTTGAGGCACTCGGATTTGCTGTATTGCCACTATTCCGTGCCACACACTTTACTGGCATCTGGTGGTAGAGTATTGTTATGTGAAGGGTAAGAGTTGTTTCATTTGATCCAGCCTGTGACGTCACATCAGAGGAACCGATTGACCACAATATTGTAGGTGGTGGAGTGGCGTCGTTAGTAATACACGTGAAATATATTTCCTGATTGTTGTAAACAACAAGAGTTGATCCACTACCCGGGGATATAGTGATAGACGTAATAGGCACTGGGAGAATTTAAAAAAAAGTTTGTTAAATGAAAATAGTCTTTTCAGCTTTATATTGTGAGAACATATTTGTCGTTATACTGAGAAAACAAACTTGTAGGTATTATGCAATAAATCACCCCTGGGGAAACCAACGACCAAACGTTTCGATCAGACTAGGTCAATGATTAATTAAATCTTCAGATAATCATTTAACCATATTTACTACATGAAGCATGATCAATTATTTTATAATACCACAAACCAATACTGCAATATTTTAAAACAATATCATTTTATTCCAACAACACATTGCACCTAATAGATATTTTCTCTCCCCCCCCCCTTTTGGTGTAGAAATCGATTAAAATCGAAGTACACCTTTATATTTTTGTGTCTAAATTGAAATTAACATTTTAAATTGTATGTTTTGCATAGTGTGCATAAATTGTATTTCATTTAAAATGTGACCGTGTATACGCAATATATCTAAGAACTTATTGATAATTTATGGCTTAGTTGGAAAGTGTAAATTACGTTTATCTTCACACTGAATTATTCACGGTATATACATATTTTAACTATGCATAAATTAATAAGAATTCAATCAAAATATCACAAATACATCACTGTTCATTCGTGAATATGATCAAGGTTGTAACCTTTTCCATTGCAAATTATTACATGCAAGTGAAAACAATAGATACTTGCCGACTATGTCAAGCTTTCCATATTTACTTCCTTTCGCTACATTTTTAACATCGCTACATCTCCATGCTGAAGCCTGTAATTCCTCTGTCATATCAGATTCAGGTATTGTTAGTGTGTAGGTCAATTCTGATTGCTGGCAACTGTGCATGTATCAATTGTTTGCTCCAATAGCATGAACACAACTTCCATTTGGAAGAATACTCGCCAATGCTACGGTTGTATCATCTTGAAATCATATTATATCGGAGTAGTCTGAGGAGACGTGACATGTCCATGAAAACGGGTAGCTCAGTGTAGAACTTACATCTGATCCAGTGAAATTAAATGGAGCTGGAGTTAAAGAGAGAGCGAGGCATTTAATTTCTAAGATGTATTACTTTAAATCTTTTCGAAGTAACTAATACACCTCGTTGTCAATCAACATAGTATAGCGTTTAAGATTTCATTTCACTGTCAAAAAAGACGTAGAAAAGACGTGCTAGGATGATGTTCCTCATATCAATTTCATTCACAGGAAAATTAACTCTTTGTCAAAAATTGTCATGAAAAGTATAGATCAATTTCGAGAATTGAATTAGTCGTTATGTTGGCAAAATATTATGCTTGTATTTTACGCATCGGAAAAGTGGCAAATAACATTTCTCTGAACATCTCTGATCAAATAAAAACAACTAAGTAGCATTGGTATTGCTATTTTTAGTGAGGGTATTTTATTGTATTAAATTTTGCTTATGGACTACAGTATTTTCTTTTGTGTTTAGTCTTTATAGTTGTAGAACACTGCATGACGTTTGACTCTCAATAACAACTCATCGCGGAGCTAAACAATAGGAGATTTTCGAGTTGTTCCATGTCCGTCATTTTCGTTATTTTAGAATCGACTTACAGCGCGAGATCTCAATGAAGGTTCCAGCAAGGTTACTTCCGGTTAAGGATAGTTTACGTTCGCGATATTTAATTTGTCCCATCAAAGAACATAATTGTATTTCAATGCATGGTAAGTATCTCACAGGATACCAACTAATATATAATCCTTTTTAAATCGGTTTTAAGTAAAATTTGAATTTAAATACATCAAAAAAAGACAAGATTCAATCTGGCTACGCTTTATAACATACAGAGGAACTGCATCTGCGGAACCAGTCGCTCGAGGTGCATGTAGTTCCGAAATGAATAGCGGTAATCCGGATGAACTCGAAACTCTCCTATTGCTTTCAGATCAGTTCTGGAAAAGTATCGGGCTACGGCTTCATAAGAGTTATTTATGTTGTTTAAACTAAGCCATTTATTGTTCATAATCATAGGCAAACACAATATTATAACACAACCATATTATCATCATGTATTCCGTTTTGATGAAAATATTCGATTTTGACTCGTATTGGAATTTCTTCAGGTTTGCAGGGGATGCTTACTCTTCCTAGGCACCTGGTCCCATCTGTGGTGTATCCAGGGTCCGTGTTTCTACAGCTCCTTATTTTGCATTTCTTATAGGAGTTATGAGATCGATCACAGCTCGTTACCTTTACCTTTTTATTTCATAGAGGGAGCATAGAATATTTTTTTTACGATCAATTCGTTCGCTGATATACACATCAATGCATTGGTGTTTCAAAGTACAAACAGCAAAATAAAAATGTCTTATTAAGTGCCTGCTAGTGACCTCATATCCTTATATGATCCTGCATCATGCACTAGCAGACATATCTGTGAAAATGTATAAATAAAATCTTGTGTCAAATTCGTATCATAACATGAATTATGAATAACAAAATGATTAAGTCATTGTCTTTTATACCTGGAAAACTATGTTCTCTTTGATAATGTGCTGTTTCTGTGAATATTATTTACTGTTGCTTTTAATTTAAATGTGTCTCCAACAAGTATAGGAACCAGTCTTAATCTTAGATTATCTAATTTAATTCTGTACTGTCCTTTACTTTTTCCGCATGCTCCGCCATCAACATATATAGGAAAGTAAACGCCACGTTCATCTATATTGTACACGACGCCATAGTTATCTACTGTCTGAAATGTGAAAACTGAACTTCAGGGCAAGCCACAAGACTGGTCAATAAATTGTTTGAAAATGTAAATAATGCAAAATATCTAAACACAAATTATTTCAGTTAGGTTTTGGGAAAAGATGTATCTTCATTTATTTTTTTTTGTAAATATATATGTATTTGTAGTATCCTAATTTACAAAACAGTTTTATTAACATCCGGTTAATGGTCACAACTAGAAAGTTTGTCTTTCTATTCAAAACCTTATTGACTTCTTCTTCATTTGGATGAAGGAGCGATCGACCGAAAAAAGTTCAAAATAAGCTCCCAAATGGAATACTAAGTTAAACAAAGTACTAGAAATTCAGGCATTACATAAATCTGGTTACAATGTATTGAAACTTATCGAGCATTTTTATATGAACATAGGCACTGTCTATCGAAGAGCGCAGCATTGCGCATTGGTTCGCGGTACGCTGAAACGACGCCTTATCATTTTGATGTTTGTTGTGTCATTTGGAATTCAAGACTTTGCCGCGAAGAATATCTGTCGGTCCAGTGGGAAAGAATGTCACCAATGCATACATAGAGATAACACAACAAGTTGGGATGGATCATCATGTTTATCCAACCCGAGTTAGTTAATTTTCAAAGTTGCAAAGCGCGAGCTTTAAATAGCGAGCGTTTTGAGACTTTGTAAATTAACTAACGAGAGTATTAGTAGTAAATAATCGGTCCACAGAATATAGAAATAGGAATCGCAGATGCAAGTATTTGGTCTTAGATCACGAAGAAACATAGTGTGTAGACAAACACACTCATTCCCATAGCATACACACTGGAGATAGATTCAGTGTGTTGCAGTTTCTTGAGAACAACATGTTTGTGGTGGTATGAGAAACGTTTTCAGCAGATAATTGGTATTATTATTGGTACCAGTTGTGTCCCAACCCTGGCCGACGTCTCTCTATTTTCGCACGGAGCGGAATTTGTACAGTTTCCACCTCGAAAATGATCCAAAATAGTATCCAGGTCTCTTTTACTTTCATTATATCAACGAAGTCCTTTCTTCCAATAATATTGTTTCAAAATTACTCGGCCAGAATTATCCTGTTTTACTTGTTATCAACGAGACTTTGAGAGTTGCACATCTGTTGAAGACATGAACTTACCATTATACAATGTAAATAAAAGGACGGCGAACTTCAAATTTTACTTTATTCCAAACCTCACAATTCCTGTTCCTAAGTATCAGTATTCTGTCTCCTGTCTATGGCATTTTCATTCCACACTTTATGTTAGGACAATGTTCTTTTCATGAACGCACTTTTCCGAGAGCTAGATAACTTGCCAATGAACTACACACAGACAGTGATATGTTATTGAATGTTGATAGTTGTCTCTGCAAAATGTTTGGTCGGAATAAGGAACTCATTTTATATATGTGAACCCGTAGTAAAAGATGTTGGATGACACCTAGTAGAATGAGTAGCAATTGATAACCACATCAATAAAGCATTAAGTATTTAACCGGGCTCCATATTTTATTGAATTCGTAGGATTTCCATGACACGCTTTCTACAGGTGCGGCACTTAACACAAGAAACCAACTCCTTGCTGATAATATGTTCCATTACGTTACGTTTCATTTATGAAGAAAAATTCAGAGCGTTATTTTTCTCGGTTTTTTTCCGTCTCATTTTTTCCCGACGTAGATTTGCGGATATTGCTTTGTACTTCCTCAAGTTTATCTTTAGTATTAAGCCATATTTGACTACATTAAAGTGTATGTAGCACGCGTATGTACAACGATGCCATATTGACAGAATCCCATCATCGCCAATATCAATTTCAATGTAAATAAAATATTTTTACCTCCTTTATACCATAGCGAGAGGTGCATATCGAAACACATACCACAAACTGTACTTTGAATGTAGGTGCAGGTGAATAGCATTGGGTAGTTGTTACGTCTACTGCTGGTGTAAGTGGGTACATAAGTAAAAAATGTACATCTACCTCGGGGTCTGGGCTGAATGTAAATTGTGTTACAAAAATATATAATTTCAAACAAATAATAATCACATCGACCAAACATTACATAATTTGGTCATACTCCACTAAATAAGGGGCAATTCGGTTGGTTAAGAAGGTGAAGGGAGAGGGGAGCTGCTATTTGATGTTCGATGTTCGCTGATTGGTGTATACTGCTTTTTTCAATTGAATATTATAAAGCGGGTAGAAAAGTGTTAAAAATATGTAGAATGACAAGATTGTTGAAAAAGTGAAATTTTGGGCTCCTTGAAATAGGTGTGAGCCAGTGTCAAAATTATCTGCACATTTTATGCGGAAATTGGGGGTGGACCTAATCATAGAAATGTAGCGAAAAATCGAGAAGATCAACTCCTTGTTTTGAGTGTATTCGAGGATTGGGGAAAGGATGGCATACAAATTTGTATATACATGCAATTAATATGCGTTGAAACGTCGGAAACATTGAATATTTGACGAAACGTTAACATTATCGCCTATGGAAACCATTAAGTGGGGTCTGACTATTTCCTTAATTCAATTTTCAGTATCATTTCCTTACCCGAATACTTTAAAAATCAATGTAATACAGTGTAACCTGTTTTATAAGACCATCCAAGGGAAGGTGCAAGAAGGGTCACATATGACAGGTGGTCTCTTAGTTCAGGTGATTTAAATAAGGAAAAAGTCATTTTGGGAATCATTAATTTAAGTGACAATAGACCATGCTGAGGCTGGTCAGTGATGTGGACACTGATTACAGCCAGATATTATCACTCTCTTATGCTGTTACCCCTGTTCAATGATAACATAAACATTTACTGATGTGTAGTGTTACAGTTACAGAAATCTCTCCCATGGGAGAAAAAAACCCGGCCTTTAAATGGTGTAGGGGATACTTGATTATTAATACATTAAAGAAATGACCATTAGCTTTCCTTAAGTATACTTGTGTCACAGGTGTTTGTAAGACCTAACCACTTGATACCAACTTGGCTAGTGGGTATTATCTTTATCTCACTTGGTAGAGTGCTAGTTTCTTAAACTAGAGGACCCCAGTTTAAATCCAGCCAGGATCAGACAATTTTTCGAAATATTGTCATTGACTCTGTGACAATGGCGCCCATGTTGGGACGGGGTATCCTCTGTGACAAATATATCCTCGTCAAACTTGCAAAAGTGCGACCATAGTTCTGAATATCGGGGACGATATTTCTTGTAGAGGGGGAATATGTTACAGGTGTTTTAAGACCTAGCCACTTGATACTAACTTGGCGG
Organism: Pinna nobilis; assembly: GCA_016161895.1. Taxonomy (NCBI): domain Eukaryota; kingdom Metazoa; phylum Mollusca; class Bivalvia; order Pterioida; family Pinnidae; genus Pinna; species Pinna nobilis. The sequence goes on from JACSZP010027778.1 coordinate 6,992, forward strand.
ATGGGAATTCTCTTTTGCTCACTTGGTAGAGTGCGATTTTCTTAAACTAGAGGACCCCAGTTTAAATCCAGCCAGGGTCAGACAATTTTTCGAAATATTGTCATTAACTCTGTGACACTTACAAGCTTTCTCGTATAATCAACTTTGGTTCCATGGGTGAGAAGCTATATAAGTACATGTAAAATTCCCGAACATTCGGCAACGAAGACCAGATAAATTATGGATGGAGTCGCAAATATATGTACATGTATTTGTCAATGGGAACAGATTCATCAACTGACGATACGGTTGGGTCTAGCACACTTGAAAGTGAACATAAGAATCAAAGAAAGAAAACAAATTGGAATTGTAATCTAGGATTTACTTAAACGGCTGTAGAATTTCAAAGTGACTGAATCAAATGATTGCCAGGGGAGACTGTTTTCACGGTAAATGTTCTAACATTTTGAATAAAAAGGGTGCCCGCTGAATACATCCCTTCCTACGCCAACATATAAATTAATGGCTATTTCAATTGTGGGCTTGGACCGCTGTTGCCGAGTGGTGTCGTGTTCGTCTTCGAATTGAGAGGTCCGGAGTTTTAGCCCGAACTACAGTAGGTTGGTTGTCGCCATATTTCGGTTGAGATAGTAAAATCCGAGGTCGTGTGCCACAGCAGGCGTTAAAGAACCCTCCCTACTCTACTGTCATAAGTGTCGAGCATAGGCAAAATTTGTCGCCCTTCATCGGCACACAGTAACGTCTCCATATTCTTGAGCGGGACATGAGACAACAACAACTGTGGGCCTACCCGTACAACTCTCCCCGTGAGCTTACAGAATTTTTGTCATATAAATTGGATGGAGTCCTCCTGGGATTTGTATAGCGATACATCTTGCTTTTATTGAATTTAAGTCTGATGTGTTGTAGTCTGTATATGGCAGTGCATGTCTGTGTTTCGTGTCCCTCAATGCGTTCGCCATATGTGTTAATTAGTGCATGTGTGTAAAACTCAAAATACCAAACATAAGGCTGGAGTTGTTGATGCTAGTAGTGATTAGCGTGTTCGACTTGTGATCACGAGGTCGTGGATTCGAATTGACACTACGTTACAGTTTGCTATTCCTGCCATTCGGATGAGATAGTAAAACCGAGATGTTGTGTCACAGTATCTGTCGATACGTTCAAGAAACCTCTCTGATTTTCGGTCATAAGTGCCGAGCACAGACTCACTTTATCGCCCTTCACCCACACACAGTGACGCCTCTATATACGCAAAAGAGGAGCCTCCGTGACCGTGTTGTTAGCGTGTTCGACTGCGAATCGGAAGATCAGGGTTCGAGCCGCGTCAGCGCCATACCGCGGTTGGCCGTCCCTGTCCTTCGAATGAGACAGTAAAAAACCGAGGCCCCGTGTCACAGTAGGTGTTGGCACGTTAAAGAACCCTCCCTGCTCTACGGCCAGCAGTGCCGAGCATAGGCAAAATTTGTAGCCCTTCACTGGCAGACGGTGACGTCTCCATATGAGTGAAATATTCTTGAGTGGGACGTTAAACAACAATACCATACCATACCATATACGCGAAAGATTGCTTAGTGGGACACAGCAACGCAACAAAAACTTTAGCTTAGTTCGTTTGATATCAAAATGTGAAACACAAATTCACGGATTACCCTGTACATATTTATTGAGGGTTACCATGTGGCTGTTTCACAAAAACAGTATCGGCGAATCCCCTGCCAGTAATGAAGTTTCACCGGGAGGCCATCGAGATCTGAGTTAATTTAATTAACCAATGAAATAACGCGAAACAAACATAGTGCATTAGAAATATCATTCAACTGTACCGTCTCAAATGAAACAATCATAAAATACAATAATACCAAAGCACAATTTATCTCATGGAAACAAAATAGAACATTCCCAAAATAAATATTTACCTGTAATGAACGTAACACAAAAACAACACCAGAAGTGCTACCAGTTTCTCTATCCCCTTTCCCATTCGTGTCGGACATATACGAATATAACTTCCTTGTTCTACATTTCTACATCGTGTCAGGATTTAAAATTTAACTTAAAAATACCCCGACCAAATCAATAGATAAGCATCTCGTTACAGTGATTTATCTTTTTGTGTTAGTGAGGCAAGCACTCATATATAAGTCACCAGAGAATAGCAACGAGGGAATTCAAATTTTGTACCTTCACTCTATACTGCTAATCAGTGACAAATCTTTAAATGTGTGGATATCTACTGCTACGTAGGATCCTTTTTTACATCTCGCAGGAGGACAAGGAATACAAGGTTCGACTACGAACCCACTCCCGCGGGAGCACGCTTAACATCATAAAGTAAAATCAAAAAGTAAATGTGACGAACTGTGATCAATCTCATAGTAAAAAATACCTCTAAACATCCGGAGGTGGGATCAGGTGCTATGGGGGAAGTAATCTACTCCTCTTGACCGATAAACATAAATCTTTCAACGGGTTGTTACGCATAACGGATCAAATTCAATGCATTCATATAAAGCATAGGTAAGATGTTCATATGCCATTTCTATATCATTTGGACAGGTTGGTACGGAGTGACGTTACAATCATTTAGAAGCGTTAGAAGAACATACATCTAGACTGAGAAAGCATACGGTTGGTCATTCACGTGGCGATTCACTGTCTTCCTACAGCCAGTGGCTATAGTAAATTCTACGAAGCTTTATTTGATCCGTTGTAGGCACGCGAATGGACTCTTATATTAAGTGCGCATTGTTGGTATCTATGATTCATGTAGAAAATCCTATTTCAAGCGGTCCGGTTTCGTCCGGTTTAACATTAAAAAATGACTCCGTTGAAAATTTACCCCATGATCATTTTTCAAAGATTTAGGGGTCGATTTTCAACGTTAAAAAATTTACCCTATCCGTTAATCAATGACCCTATCCACGCGTGAAAATGTGACCCTCGTGTGAAAAAGTGAACCTCGTTGAAAATTGATCCACTATGGTGGGTCATATGTTAACGTTGAGAAATAACTCCTTTGTTTCAAAGTGCACCTGTACTATCAAACTGTCACTCATGTTGTGTACTTCCTGTTTTAGTACGGATTGCAAGGTCAAAATTTAACGTTGAAAATTACCTGAAATGTAGAATATAATTTAAATGATCGATCTACGCATAACCCTAAAAAAGCTAAACCTGTAAGGGGGAGGGGGTGTCACATTTCAACGTTAATAAATTAATGACCTCATATGAAATAAGTTTCACATTCAGATCGATAAAGGATAATAGATTTGAAAACTTGTTAGTAGAGGAAGGGTCTAATTTTAACGTTGAGAAACTACCCATGGCGAGAAAATCCTCTTTTTACAATGCATTTATCAAAGTGCAGTCATTTTTAAAGCACAAAATATTTTACAGACATACTCCAAAGACAAAATTTCAGTGTTGAGAAATGACCGATAATAAGAGTCTATGTTCTACCTATACATATATATACAACTTCTGATCTTTGTACAGTGACGTGCAATTCTTTGGAAGAAAAACATACAGTACTGCGTTTAACACAATTCGAACAAGAATGGTCAGTTTCAGTCTTTATTTACTTATTGTCTATAAACGCGATTTTTTTAGGTTAAATTAACCCCTGATCGACCTCTTGCCATCATCAATTGAAGTTAAAACTTCCCATAATTTTCTGGCTCAGTTAGCTCGCCGAATTATTTTATGAATTTACGTCATATATTTAACAATTATAGATTATTTAATGTCTGAAAAAAATTTGACCCGTTTCGCTCGAAAGAGTACATGCCTGTAAACAGTTTGGATCTAGATCTAATTCGCCTTTACATGTATGCGTTCACTTCATATGACATACAAATAGGTAGTCTTTAGCAAAGAAAACAAATTAATTTCTTGATGGAAATACGATGTAAACACAACATGCCCCCTTTCTATCTATTTTACTGGGGGTGCATTTTCAGAAATACCCCTAAAATAATTCTCGAAATCTTCAACCCCCTTTGAAAATTCCTAGATCCGCAAATGTTCACGGTGGCCTTAGATGGAAAGGGGGGGGGGGGGATGGGGGTTGAAATACTTACCCATTTGTCAACCCAACGTCATAGAAACCTGGATTTCGAAGATGGAAATTAAGTGAAAAATTCGTTAAAAAATAACCCCATGGGTGATCAAAACTAAACTGGTGGGTATATTTTTAACACTCAATTTTCGGGAAAACGTTGTTGAACAGTGACCCAGGGTCATTTTTCAACATTGAAAATTGACCCAGGGTAATTTTCCAACATTGAAAATTGACCCTAGGCTAATTTTTCAACGGGGGGCACTTTTTAAAGTTACATCGGCATACAAAGCATCCGAATCATTTGACATCTCGATTAAGGAGGTTCGACTGTATTGCATGTTATAATTGCTTTTTTTTTCGTTATATTAGATACATCTACATGGTGTCGAGACTGTCTAAGTGACACCCTGATTTAAGTGACTCTCTGTCTTTTGTGCCCATTTTCAATTCGGCCGTCCAATACGTTTTACTACAAACTTGGTTTGTGTTAAGTGACTCCCTATCTCACATGACCATCATTTATTATTCCCTTGGAAAGTCACATCAGATGGTCTTGACTGTACAAACCGACAGTAGTTTCCGTATCCCTTACCAGACGAAGTTCACTATGGTATTTGAATGATTATTCTCATGTGAACGGTAACTCCTAAAACACTCTTTGATAAATGGTGTTTATAAAATTGCATTCTTGTCACACTATTATTAATTTCGGTATATATTCAAAATTAGACGTGTTTGCGATCCTTGGATCAATAATGTGTTATTCATCAAACCCATTGGTACTTTTTTTACTAAGAAAATTGACATAAATCTGCATTCGCATGAATAGTTCAGCTTTCTGATATACAATGTAGTTCAATGTTTAAGTTGTTATGTGATTTTACACTGATCCTTGAATATGTCATTCGAAAAAAAATCATATGTAGTAGTTCCTTATTAATGGTTTCTTGAAGTGTGATTGGATAATACCAAAATTCGAGAGGATAATTAACTTATGCAAGAGGAAAATATTTAGTGAACATTGGGCACAAGAAATTGCATATCTTACACAGACAGTAAATTCGATGAACATGCCGTCTGTCTTTCATTAACATTTTTCTCTGATTTATTTCTGTCCACAACATCCCTAACAGGAATGGTATTGAAGATAAAAACAAGTCAGTCATCGTTAAAGAACTTAACAAGAACTTTACTAGTGAATCATCGTCAAAATTAACAAGAACTTTTCTGGTTCATTACCGTCAGAGTATAATGTTTTAATGCTAGATTGTTGTCTAATTGTCACAATCGTCAAATATTCCCATGAATTTGAATTTGACCTAATATTATTATATTCAACGAGTAAAAATCACTATAGCTTTTCAGCTTGGAATGTTAATGATCAACGAATCATTTAACAATCGATACATCTTGACTAACAATCTATCTCTGAACCCTTATATAGAACGCTATGTTTTTTTTCTTGTCACGCTTAAGGCCAGAATAAACGATATTCCGTTACGACTAGAGCTGCAACGACTTTTCCCGAAAACCGAAAATCATGATTGTTACCTCCGACCCGAATCGTCGAAGTTGCATAGTCAGAATCGAATCGGCTCCAAAACTCTATTTTCACTAATTTAGCATTGTACTTTGAATACTTTCATATGTGTAAACAACAAACAGTGCCATT
>JACSZP010027785.1:0-11051 GCA_016161895.1 Pinna nobilis
GTATATATATATATATATATATATCATGATGTGTCTAAAATGTTGTGCCGTTATTTTTGGTACTACCACGGTGGCACTTTCGTGGACCAGCAGATACTTATTTGTAAATCTATTTCTAATTATAGCTATGCATTTCAATTACTATCATGTCTCAGTTTGTGAACAAATCACCCGTTGTGCAAAATGTACACGCCGAAAAGGGAATATGATAGAAAGCAAATATGTTACAAAAACTATCTATGTTTAACTAATAAGTCATTTAGGCAGAAGGCATTCAGGCAGAAGGCTCATGGGTATTATCGTCAAATTATGGAAATTACTTACCTTAATGTGTGTAAAAATACTATATTTAGACCTCCGTTTATTTTATCCTACAAGGAAATTCCAGATTAATTTGTCTTTTACTAATAATTCTCGATTATTTTGCCACCGTTCAAAACAATTCAACGCCTTAGACCTGTGTATTTCCGACCAAACATAGAGATAATGTCTCCGGATCTGCATTGACTAGGTTTGAGAACAATTATTTGTTTTAAACGCCGAGTGACTCTTTACAACTCCTACAATACATTTAAACATAAAGACATGAATACATGTATCATTTGAATAAGTCATTAGAAAAGACACATGCATAGTCAACCGCTACTAAGCCCTAAATTTATCAGAAGCCATATTTCAGGTTTAACTTCCTGGTTAGAGTATTACTGGACTGGAATCGATTCACTGCATGTCAACACAACTTCAGTGTCTGGATATTAAGTTTTATATTGCAGGCTTTTTAGAGAAAGTGATCATAGTCATTAGGTATAAAGTGTAAGAATTATATTACCTAGAATAAAATTGCCATTACGTATTGTACCATATATCGACGTGGATTATTCACTGGTTAATTATGATGTTTTATCACTTATAACTTGTCTTTTACACTAAAGCACATCATATTGTTGCGGGATAAAAGTCGATGTAAGCTGCGCAAATATGTGTTTGTTTATCCTTGAGTTGTTGCATTTTATAACTTTGGTTTTTGCGGGTCCTTCGGTAGTTCTTCAGTTTTACTTTAAGGGTTTCATCCTATTTACAAACCGTCAGCTTCAAAGTGGTAGTCCAATCATTAATATGGAATCCCAATCTCAGAAAAATGATAGATAACTTTTTCTCTTGTTGCACCAGAGATTCCAACCCTCGTCCTTCGACACGTCAAACAACCATACTCCTGTGGGAGCACGGCGGTGACATGTTATATGGAAAAATACTCTATCCAGACAAAAGTTCAGCAAGCAAATGTAATTTTTCGTAGCTTAGATAAGTCATTCGAATTTCAATGAAATTTCCTGATTTTATTTTAGAGGCTTGGCTGGATGTTTATCGACATCTCATAGAATTTTTCCCCTGTATTTCAATTTTAGAAGTTTCAATTGCTAAAACGGCTAATTAGTCAAAAGTAAAACATAACTCAGCGGAACTAAATAGCGATAACGGAGAACAGGACAATTCGCCATAGAGACACAGTGGAAGTCTAGAGGTTATTGACCGAATAAGCAGGAATATATTCGCACGAGATCTACACAGTGAAAATTTTCTGTGCAAACCAAGGGCGGACATAAATACACCATTATCAATTTCTTCAATGCTTAGTTCACGAACTTACGTATGGTCAACAGTAGGGGAAGCGTCAACGTTGGCCATGTTGGTTAACGTAAATGACGTCATGATGATACATCGGCATTTATTAATGCGGGCCGTTAATGGGCATTGGCTCTATAAATATCCCGATTATTATATATCGAAAATAAAGGAAACGACATCTAAAGGTGTAATAACACTGTTCTGATCACATCGTAAAATGTTCATCAGAGCTACAACCTCTCATATGACGTCTCCATATGAGCGAAATATTCTTGAGTGGGACGTTAAACAACAACGCAACAACAACAACAGCCTCTCATATGTTTTCAATGAAATCGTTTGAAAATATTTATTCTTGCAATAATTCGAATATATATTTACCGTTGAAATATATTTTATCACTGTGATTGTTTTCACTCCTGAATAAGACATAGACTAAATGTTGTGATCCGAGTAATTGTAAATAATAATTCTCGAGTACATGCTCATATTTTTTGATTCTTGAATGATGACATTAGTAAAGATGACGCCGACTTACTAGATCTCCGACAGCATATAGCAAAAGTTATCTGAATGTTCACCTATTGTATTGATACTTCGTACTGTCAATAGTTAGATACATATAAATCATCATTAGCACAGTAAATGTATATTTTTAAGCAATCTTCCGGACCCATATTACACCTATCCAAGTTCAAAAAGTGCATGCCATCAAACTATGCAGTAATTTTGTTTACGTTGGCCAGAGTCCAAGATTAATCGTGGTAAATAATGAGGGAGAGGCCAGAGACGTCTAACATTTCTTATTCTGGAGTATGGTTAAAGAATTCTTATATATCGGACCGTAAATGATTACTGGTGTGTATGTTTAGATAACTTAGTTTTAATGAAGTGTGAACATTTCGTTGGCCATTAAATATTACCTATTCATTTGAATAGATTCTTCATACAGATTAACTTGGTATCTTTAAATGAAGTTTTATATGTTTTACTGATTAAGAATAGTCATGGCTAGAATGCACACAGAATTGAAACAAAGTAAACTGAACAAAGCGCAATGATGTCAGAATTCAGTAGTTGTAAATGTTTTAAAAATATTATTTACGTATTACAACTGGTATATAACCTGGTTGTGGGATAACTTAGCCTATAAAATTGGATTGGGCAGCCATGACCAAGTTGTTAGTGTTCATCTTCTGATCGGGAGGTCCGGGGTTCGAATCTGAGCCACGCTGCGATGGGATACCGTGCTTTTCGGATGAAACAGTAAAACCCAGGTCCCGTGCCAAAGAAAGTGTCGGCATGATAAAGAACACTCCCCGCTCTATTGTCATACGTGCCTAGAATAGAAAAATGTGTCGACCTGCATCAGCACACGCTGACGGCTCCATATAAGCGAAATATTCTTGAACGGAATGTTAAAAATGCAATACAAGATACAAAATTTGACACAGATCTATATTAGAAAAATTACCCATTAATTTTACTTAAAATGCATAACCATTGGCAACAAAGCTATAAATCAATTTGTGCTGTAATTTACATGTATACAAGATCTAGCCTCATTTCAGTGGTATTTGCGACGCACTTGGGTCTCACTACGCTTCCAAATTCCCTGGGAGGGTACAATGTATTGGTATTGAACGTGTCTAAATCAGTCTTTACTAGGCTCGTAATTGAGTGTATAACATTAACTTACTAAAGGAAAATATAAAGATTTTTTATATAAATTGTTCTGATTTCATCACTTATGTCCATGTCTTTGATAAAATTCTTAAAAGACATGACAACGAAGTCATTTGTTTCTCTGAGAAGAAGTTGTAACACTTGCATCAAATGGTCTTTTCATTTTGCAGTTACATCTTTATCTTTATTTCAAACATCAATTCTCTTCTGTGTGTTTTTAAAAAAAAATAGAATACATATGTATACAGAATTTTGCGTTTTATTCCCATTCTGGAGGCTTTGGATTCAGAATGCTAAGAATCGTGGAATTCCTGCGAGCTGCAGATCTGAATTCGTCAAAAGACACTTCCCGGTCATGATTTACATCCATCTCATCAAAGAATTCTTGTGCCAGTTCTATTGCTGACTTTCCTCTAGTCACCTTTACACTGACCAGGTTACTATAAGCCTGAAATATGAAGTTATAGGTATTAAGATTAAACTGACAGAAGTTCCTCTGTAAATATGTACACCTATTTCCAAATATTTGACCTCAATGGTCAAATTCGCGATTTGTTTACAAAACAAAATAATTGAATATTAAAAGACTGAGTACACTCCTTATTTTCAACGTAAGATCTACTTCTGAGTTTCTTCGTCAGTATTTTGTCAGGCTTCATGATTTAGAATTGGAAAGAAATGAACAAATAACACGGGATAACCCCAAAATGTGCCCAAAGAGTCCTGTACATTGACATAAGTACCTCTTTTTGATAATGGAAAGAAAAGTTCACTGTCCAAAATATCTTGTATTTTGCCCTCGCTGCGAGCTGATGATCTATTAACTTTGTTTTCATACGGCATAAAATGATTAATCCTAATTATTTAATTCGTTTAACTTATTTTGTGACAGTCAATAATGGTACAGCTATCTTGATTCAAAGTACAACAAAACTGTATGATTGGATTTACCTAAAATGAAAAAGAAATCGTTGTTGACTAACTCCCTAATAGCCCCACCGCTTGTACTGGTGGCGAGAGAAACAAAAGTAATTTCCGATGCCTGTTAAAAAATGAAAATAAAAAAGGACCCAGAGATATTACAAAAACTATATCCTAGAGAGTACGGTAAGTTGGGAATAAAAAAGGACTCACATGGAAAACAATTTGAAATCCCTAGCGGGAAGGAAATATGTGTCCAGAAGTCAGCGTCCCCTGATAGTAATAAAAGAGGTGAAGTAGAAGATACCAAGGGGCATTCCAAATTCAATAAGTCAACGATAGACAATACCGTGGCCAAAACAAAAAGAAGACAAAAGCTACAAACAGAAATACACAAATACACTTATAACTACAAATGGAGTACCGCGAATTCCACTAAAAGCTGAGATGAGTTCAGGTGCTCCGGAGGCTAGGTAGCTCCTACTCCGAGCGCGACAACCGACGTGTCATCTATATTTCGAATCCGAGAAAATGTCAAGTTCGGTAATAGTCCTAAACGGTAAAAGAAGGACGGGATAAGGTGTATGACAAGGGGAACATCCCCCCTCATCGTCTGTAAAATCGATAATTCATAACGGTTAACCAGGTCATGGTGGCGACTGTAAAACTTTCGAAGAGATGAAGACAATCTAACTATTAGGAACCCTTGGTTAAGTAGCTTTTTTATAAGCAGCAACCCTCTATGAAAGAAATATTGTTAGAAAACAAATACTCTGGAACATCCTATCACCTGAGCCTGATTCCTATCCAGATATCCTTGGTAGATGGTTGCTGTTTATAAGGAAGCTTCCTAACCAAGGGTGTCTAATGGTTAGATCAATGTAATCATTTCTAAATTTTACGGTCGGCATCATGATCTGCTTGATCGTAAAGGAATATTGACGTTACAGATGATGAATGACATGTTCTCCCTTATTCACTGAGATATCTTTATGAGAAGTGCAGACTGATACATCGATCATCCGTAAGGAGGTGGGGGATGGATGATAAGCTATACACGCCGTACAAGAAATGACGGCAAAGTGACATAACGCCATGAACTGTCTGATTTCTTTTCCTTTTTGGAGTTAAAATACTAGACTAGTTTTAAAACAGATCAACTCTCTGATAAAAATAATATATGGGAGAAAAATAATCAATCTCTATTGCCGGTGATGACCGAGCAATCCACTAACCCTCGCGTCAAGTGAACTGGTCCATGTTTCGGCAAGCCTCAATATGGACTAAGTTAACTTGACACGAGGGTTAGTGGATTTCTGTATCATCACCGGACAATGGAGGTAGATTTTATTATTCTCCCTCTCGTAAATAAATCTCATACATGTATTTCTTTATCGCTTACTACTACTACAGGAATATACTTATCCCCGGATACGGAACAAAAGTTACATGATGTATGTCGCGCGTGGGGCAGGATTTGCTTACGCTTTCGGAGCAAGGCCTCCATGAACTGTGTGTCGTTCTATATTTGAATTTCGAATGCTCCTTGTACTTTCAACTTTTTTGGTACTGTAAATATTCAGATGCCATTGTGTATATGCTAAACTGGCAGAAACTATTATACAAAACAGCAGAATACCAACCTCAAAAAGTGTTTCAACTTCATTTATCCCAATAGTGCCGTCACCATTTTTATCGTATAAACGAAATGCAATGTCTATCTTCTCCTCTACATTCTTACTATCACACATGCATAAACTTTTCACAAACTCGATAAAATCAACTTCTTGGTCGCCATCGATATCAAAACTTCTGAACATTTCATCTGCGAACTGATTAGCATTACCGGGGAACATACTTCCATACACTTTTCTAAACTCCTCTTTAGTGAGAGTCTTCCGCTTTCCTTTACAGTATTGTTGAAATGATTGCTTCATCGACTTGAGATCACTCTTACGTAGATTATAATGTTCCATCACCTCCTTTTCTTCTTTAGTTGCATTTTGCCCCATGGTGCTTTCTATGGGTTAGTTTATATACCTGTACTGGAATATATAACAATGGTTTTCATTCATGCGTTATTTATTGAATTGAACGCTTCCAAACTTATCTTTCGAAATTCTTACCATATAAATATGGATATGGATAATGTATTACATTAAATAATAACATGACCTTCCATTAACAATATTAAAAAAAAACATTTATAATTGATCATTTGGTAATTACTTAAGAATACGGAAATGTAAATTGATAACTCGACCCGCTGGTCAAGTAAAATAGAATAGCAAAATAATTATTCCTTAGATTTTATTTTTTTGAAATAACAAGTGATGCAAACCATGCAAAGATTTAGACTGTTTGCTTATGACCGAATCAGAATTAAAATAGAAACCAACAAATTGAATAAGAAATACCTGAATGTCACAAACACCCGCAAACCTCGGTGAAACGCAGGCCTAGTCGTTAACAGGTAAAGAATTATCTACGTTGTGCGAGTACGTCAGGTCCCCATCGTCACTGTAGTGTTTATCTACGAGTATGTAAACAAAACCGTATAATCCGTTATTAGCATATAATTAAACTGACTTGATGGCCTTCAAAACTTGGTTAACCTAAAATTTGTTTTTCAAATAATAATCACACCGTCCATTAAACAAATGCATATGACTTTTAATAAGATAATTTCGCTCGTAACAGTAATCGATGAAAGCAAAACATAACAGTTAGTTTTCTTTGGAATTATGTACAAAGTCACACGCTATTTATTCCAAAGTTGCACAATGTGATGTGCTGCAAAATTCAAAATGTCACGGATATTCAAAGACGAAGTAGAGACAGACCATTAATACAACATCGATTAGGTGTTTATAAGTCGGTCAAAATATCCTCAGTCTGCGGATCGCGGATCTGAATGCGCTTGTACGATTGCCAAATAGCATGGTATTTAGATATATGTACATGTAAATCAATAAGCACAAACACGAACGGCCATGAGTGTTTCTTTTCTCTGAATTTTTTTCTTTTGATTTTAAGATACAGTAACGTGCCAAAAGTATTTCAACTAATGTAATATTCCAATAGTTTTCTATGCTAAATCAACTTTTTTCCAGTAACTATCACAAATTAATGCTTTCATCAATTCTTCAAAATGTCATATGTCACAAACATTTTTTATTTATTTTTATTTATTTATCTGGTTTTCAGTTTATATTTCCTATAAGCTTTATCTCAGAAATAAATAAAATCATTGCAACAAGCATTTTGTTGACGTCTCGTAATATAAACAAAGAAGGAAATGACGCTACAGGTTTTAATTTTCATATATAAACACTTGCAGTTCTCACAAGAAGAAACGGATACACTCCAAATCAGTTTCAAAAGATAGTCCATAGACTTTCATACAAATGCGCAAAGTTTTGAAAGATTCCGTTCAATACATGAGTCAGGACAATAATTTAAATAGAATAATTTAACATAGAAAGCAATTGGAAAATGACTTCAGATGACATATTTTTAGAACGGGAGTGTATTCAATATCAACTTTCATTTTGAAGACATTGGAAATTCTTTCATCAGAATAAAAAAGGGCTACATATAGAAAATAAGAATTTTCTCTTGTGATAGATATATATAAACTTGTGTTTTAGCCTGTATTGCACTTAATTCTGCAGAAGCTTTTCTAAAATAGAATTTACTCTCACTTTTATAATAAAATCTAGATGAGATTATACTGTTGCTTACCTATAGAATACAGTGTAAAGATTTCGACTTGCGTCTATTTATTCAGCTCTTCTGAATATAAAAGCCGTTGTTGGTTTGAAAAGAATCAAGTGTCATTTAAAATGTTGCACGCAAGACAAAATCAAAATAAACCTAACCGAGGCTTCTTTGATCTCGGTGCTGATTTTGTTTGCCGCTACCAGTAAATAATATTCGTCCTTTAAAGTCACGAGCAATGGGGCGTACTTCAAAGGAAGTGAAGTTGATTTACTTTAGATTCCTGGGAAAGAGTTTGTTTTTTTTATTTCCAAGGCATTTCTTTCTCTCACAAATATATTTTAACACTGTTCTACGCAATGGCATTATAATTTTATCAGGATATGGTTAGTGATTACAATTAACACAATTTGTAAAAGGCATTAATTTTTCTGAAATGAACCTAGTAGGATGTGGAAAAGTTTGGTTCGGAATTTGAAAACCCAAATTCAGGAAAACAAACCGTGACATTATCAGGGAATTCTACTTATACGGCAAATTTAAGCTTAATTTGATTTTACTGAACTCTTACGGTTTTGTGAATTATTTACGACAGGTGTGGCATGACACCTGGTCCGATCCTGTTAGGAATTTGCAATTTTTTCCCGCTATTATTAGTCGTCAACTTGTCATATTTAATAAGACTTGGGTTTTTTAATTTCATTTGGTTCTTCGTCAATTTTAACAACGTGGACAACCAGCAGATAATACTAGTATACGTGTATACACAATACACACGCAAATAAATTGTACAATACATGTGTATAATATGTGCATGTATACAAATCATATTTTGAAGATTCACTACAAATGCGCACAATAAATAACCATTAATAAGCGTTGGATATCCGTATTTCGTGTCCCTTAGCAGGTTTGTCGCATTTATAACCTAAATTTAAAAGCAAACTGTGTACTGTGTGGGTACTGAAACTTTTTTATTTTTCAGGCCACTTATTTTTTACTTTTATAAAACACGACATGTAACGAGATTTCTCCATCTAAATAAGGCATGAGCTAGAATTAATGACCTGTTGAAAATTAATGAAGTAAAAGAGAAGAGGCATAATATGAAAATCAACTATACGTCGGAATGAGTCAAACAGATTTCATTTCGGAGATCTAGATTCCATTGCATTAATGAGGTTTCTTGTTAAATTGATTTACATATTTGTATGAATGCTGACAGTAAATTATAAGTTCCAGTAGATAAAATAGATTTTAAGAAAGCGGACCAACTACTGAAATAAAGCAAGACTCGTTTTCAATGGCATTAATACAACAAAGAAGAAAAATTCTACATATAAGATTAAATTTATGTCACATCTAAATTTGACTGCGGACTATGGATGGGTGTGATCATTTAGCAGGGGAGGCTTATTCCTCCATGACACCTGAGCCCATATCTGGATTTTGAAAGGTCCATGTTAGTTCAATATTCACGAAGTTTGCATACCGTCTCATGGTTCTTCTGCTGATACCTTGGGATCTGTGATTTTCATATTGCTAGTACAATGTTGCACAACGCCTTATTCGATAAATTTTCACTTATAAGGAGTAGTCATCGAATGTCGATTAAGGAATTTTGGCCTATGTTCGGTATTTTATGCGTTCTGCAAATGGGAACCGAAGACAGAAATAAAAGATAAGTATGATTACTATTCCTATAGATGAATTAGAATAAATGATAGGAATGACAGACCAAACACGATATAGAAATACTTAAACATCAACGGCATCAACATCCAGTGTAGAAACAGATATATCGGCATTGTGTTAAAATCGCTTCTTATTTGTTGAAAATCGAATTTTCTTTGATTGAGCATTCATCATTCGGGTGTGTGAAATCATATCTCAGAATAGTTTTACTTAAAAGTAAAAGTATGAGGCCGTTCAAACATGTAGTCCGACAAAGAAATAACGGTTATCTTAAATCTTGATAAATTTATATTTAAAGATTTTCTTTAGAAAAGATTCTTATTTCCAAAAATTTTCTTTTTTGTGTTTATGTAATCAATGAAGATATGACTAGCATGTTGATGGTCCAAGGTTAAACAGCTTTTCTCGGCGCACTCAAGAAAGGCGACAACATGTACATGTAACATATTTCAGCGAGTTTCCAGCAAGATGTCTTCTGTTCACAATGTCAATGAATTAGGATTCTATACATATTTCTTCATTTCTTTATGTGTATTTGCAGGCACTTGTTCTATAGCAATAGGGTGCTACCCAGTTAGCACTAAAGAAGACAGACTTTGTCCTTAGCCAGTTAGCGGGAAAGCTCAATGTCGCAAGACATGAGAGACTTTGCTGACCACTGGGGTCAAGGTGTCCTGCTATTTGTTAACTCGGTGCACTGCACAGGCCACTTAACACATTAAAACACAATTCCAATAAAGAGATGAGACCTTATACATGTATACTCCATGGTTCCTTGTTTTCATGAATATCCTATATTAGATGAAAAATGACATTGTCAGCAAAAGTTTAAGGTCAAGGTGAATAGTCATTGATTTGATCATTAGGTGTCCATGATATATTGCCAAAAAATACAAAAAAAATGTCTGTTTAGACTGCAGAATGGAGACACAGCAGGTCTTAACTACATAATATGACAAATTACAAACAATTACTTATATTTGTATTCCACTTTATTTAAGATAACTATAATATCAATTTCTGGAATTTCAAAATATTTTATAAGTATAAAATTCATCCTACATAGAACATTAATGCATAGAATAAATAAATAAGTTTCTTGCTACTTGTGATATACAGCAATATCCTTTGGTCCAATATTTCTTTACATGGAAAGTTCAGTAAAAAACAAAAACCATTTAGTGAAAAGAAGATTGCGTAATAAGAGTATGTTACATAACAACAACATCGAAGAGATTCTAAGTCTTATTCAAATGTAAATTTCTGAAAATATCAAGATTACTTAGAGCATTTCAGGAAAAAATATAAAAAGATAAATCAAAAGAATTATTTCAACTTTTCTGTAAAGAAAATAGGTGAACAAAAATTGCGCTAAATCCAAAACTGAAAGATATGCATAATCT
>JACSZP010027787.1:0-17827 GCA_016161895.1 Pinna nobilis
TGGGTCCAAAAATCGCGATTTTGGGTCCAAAATCCGATTTCACAAAAATGGGTCCAAAAATCGCGATTGTATCAAATTTTACAAAATGTATTCCTATATGAATATAAATTTAAAGCAGGTTTACAACATTACAACCATTTAAAAAAAAACAAACCGAAACGTTACTTTATTGTAGAGACATTGTATATAAAAATATATTGTGTGGCATTTAATGCAATTTTTATGTAATATAATATATAATAGAAGAAAGAACGACTCTCTGGAATAAAAATGAAATAACATTGTAATTTTTGCACTTGATGCCAATTCAAGACTTCTTTTAGAAATTACGTAGGGTTTAGATAATCAGCAAATCTGCAACAGCTCGTGGTTCAAGTGCGTGTTACGTCATTTGCGTTTTCCCGCCATTGATTGGCTCTGCAGTATGTTTAGTATTTACCATACTCTCACATGATGACAGGTCACGCTATCCTGGCACTACTGGTGACCACAACATGACAAATGTAACGGTCCCCGTGTAAATACGACAACGTAAACACATTTATGATAATAGATATGAGGTATTAATGATTGACAGTTCTACTGGAAGGCAAAAACATGTAAGTGGTCACACCTTAACACATGCATCAAAGCAAAGTCTTAGAGAACCCGGCATATAAATTTTGACGTCAGAGTGCATTATATATATATATATATATATATATATATATGCGAACAATTAGTACACAAGTTCTTAGACACCTCTATTTACTTGTGATTTTGACAAAAAGATAAATAATAATAATAAAAATAATAAAATCTTAAAAACCTCTACTCAAACGACTGGTAACAGGCCCCTGTTGCACTGTTTGTTATGCGCATTGAAAAATCCTAATTAAATATGTCCGAATTTAATTTTAGTAATGCTAATACGTCATGTGAATATTTTTCGTTGCACATGACTGTTCTATTTATTTGAAGGTGATATATTCTAAGATCAGGTGAAAAGGCCCCAGGTACAGAGCGTAAAATGATGACGCCCGGCTACTTAAAATTCTACATTTAAAAAGAACTTGATGTTAAGTTTGTGATAGAATGCTTGAGACATACATACATACATACATACACACACCCTTTGGTATATAAAAAATATATAGTGAAAGGTTTTGGTTTGCTTATTACTTATTCCAGTCTCTTTCATGCAAGATTTTGCATTAAACTGTGAAACAACACTGAGTAATTGAATGACTCATAGGACGGGGTATTTAATTAACAAACAAAATCACATTAGTTTTTCAAAATACGAGTACACTTAAGTGTGTCTACCGATTTCATTCATAATTGAAATTTGAATTATGAGAAGGTTTCACTAATGAAATTTTGGTAACATTTGCGGCGTACATAATTGGATGTGCAACCTCTCATATTGGTGTAGTGGCGATGGGGTGTTACTGAACCTGAACATACTCGCTGGCCAATGCATCGATGATGACTAGTCAAAACATATCAACTGAGATCTTAATCTTATAATCTTACGCGACTTTTTTTTCCGAATCCCACACAGGATCCACTGACATCTAACCACATATTTTACTCACGAAGTCTGCATACCACAATCGGAAATATCCATTTACACATACGCTACATATTACAAAAGAACAGAGAAAAGGGAAATAAACAAAAGTTTTGTCATACTTTGTCATCGATGTTTGTTGATTTGTATACGCAAATTTGATAACTGTCGCTTCAAACGATTCCATGGTAACACATATTTCATGTTAAGTCCAATAACCATAATGCTTGGATCATTACAAAATCCCCTAGAGTGACAGTACAAAAAGCCCGATTAAAACCATGACAATTCATGTATATTTACTAACACAATAAAAATATACAAATTGATTCAATGTAGCAGGTATTCGGCTAATGCTGAATTGTTTTGCTTTATAGTACAAATTACATGACAGTATTTTTGTTTACGTGGTAAACATATTATCATAATGTTTCCCCTTTGGGGATCATATCTCTTTTAAGTATACCGGTAAGCTGATTATCTTCAAAAAACCTTGTAAATCAAACAAAAAGATAACAAGAGTTTCCCATAAATCACACACAGCAAATATTTTTCACATCTTTCGGTGACGAATTTATGTTTTTTTCCGCCAGGGACGTGAAAAAAATCATGTATATTTACTCGTCATAATCAGTTAAAGTAGGTGTATATGAACCACCTAACAAGAATAAAATAAATTTTAAATCAGGAATAATTTTATTTATGTAGATTTTGAATAATACCCTAGAGCACCAAGACGTTCATATGTGTCCGATTTTACAAATCTTAATCATTATATTTACGGAACATTAACCTTAAGAAGCTTCTGTAAAACAATTTTGTTATCTGGTCAGCGTGTTTTGTTATCACCACTTTAAGTTTTGAGATTTGAAAATACAGCAAAGTAGGTGAAACAACGAGATCGAACTCTTCACTAGCCACACTTATAATTACGCCACTGCCGAAATGCATAATGAAAAGTTTCCATAATAGCTATAGACAATAATCGCTGCCGAAACATGATCATAAACTTGGAGTAACAAATATTCAAAATTCACGGAAAAATGCATATAAACTAAATGATAATTCAAAACAAAATTAAAATTTCAAATTTTAATGTTTAAATAATGCTTAAGATCTTCACGTTTCAGCTTCATATGGTCAAGTGTTATATTGAGGCACCTTTTCAAAGTATGAGTATATAGGTGATTGACCGTTTTGAATCTATCTATTTATCTATATATCATATATATATAGATGTATATATATGATAATGGTCAGGTTTGCACTCCATCCAAGATATTGATACCAAAAATTCAAAATCGGCTACTTCGTGAAACTTACTAATTAAGATATNNTCCATCCAAGATATTGATACCAAAAAAAAAAAGGGGGGGGGGGGGTAAATAAGAATTCAAGTTCATATATTCAGATTCCAAATGTTACTACATTGAACTATAGTGTAAATTCATTTGTTCAATTGGTTGTTCATGTCTGGAACTCGGAGTCGCTATGTAAAATCAGAGTCGAATTATTACAAATGAATAACACCCTTACTGATAAATATACCGTATATTGCTAATGTTTATATTACAAAAATACTTCTCAAAACAAAGCTATGAGAGTGTTGTGCTTGAGGACAACCAATCTTCGGCGCTACAGTGTACTAATCACCTAGTCTAGACAGGCAGGTATAAAACATATAACTGGTCTAGATTTTCACATGGACTAAAGTAACCTAGAAGTATATCGATATAAGCATTACTTAAATACTGTTAGCTCTATATCTACGGAACAAAGATTGCTTAATTTTTTGACAATACACAGAAATACACCAACATCACAATGCATTTATTAAGTAAAAACTACGAGATGTTCTTTAATTGTAACAAGTGACCTTCAGGTAGAGGAAACGTTATGATATATTACTCGTGCTGAGCACTCGTACGTTATATCTGTTACGTTACAGGTGAACGTTACACATTACATTTTTCCCTCGAAACTGCAACAAAAGTACTCATATTTTCAAAATCTAAAAAGAAACCCAATCAAACTTTGTTATTGCAAGTTATAATAACTATAGATAATGCATTCAAATTTCGCAGGCTTTCTTTGAACACGGAAAATAGATCAGTGCATTGAAGGGCATGTAAGTCGCTTGGTATATAATATTGGTCTAAATTACAAGAACGCCAGTTTAGACCAAAAATTGAAATCCGTAACAGATGAGCTTGAGTTACACGGGTAAAGTACATATGTTCAGCTGAATCAGTAATATAAGTAAGCGCCAATTTAAGAAGTTAAAAATGCTCTTGCTAGTGTAAATTAGTAAATCTCAGAGCCGCAGGGAACCAGTTGACGGTGTGAAATCTACAAAAGATGTATTTTTCTGTCAACAGTTAAGCTTTACTTTGCAAAGCATTCAAAAATATTTATAAAAATCTTTTAAGAACATTTCCCTGCTTTCGTCGATCTCGGGGAAGACGTTCCTACATGTGTAAGTTAATTATTTACAGTGCCCTGGATTTGAAATATATTCAAATACTTCAAGCAATACATACTTTAGATGTAGACTGATCGATAACCTGGATTCTCTACCATTATCAACTTATGTATAAGAAATACGATTGTACCCTTACGAGAGCAAAGTATTACAAGGTAAGTTTTTAATGAGTAGGTCATAATCCAAGGTCGAAGTCACTGAGTCAAAAATTTCTATAGAACTAAAGAAAGGTGTTGTCACAAAGAACAAACGTGAAATATACAGGCCCTGTACTTACCATTCAAAAGTTGTAGCTATGGTTAAAATGACTGTAGACAGACAGACCATAAACTACATTCCCTAATCTCCGACTGTTGTGGCACAGAATTACTCATTTGCCATTGCAAAAACAATTTATACTTTAGTATAAGAACAATTATTAATCACATTTATGTAAAACTAGACACTGGTACAGACTTGGAGAACCTTTTCTTCTCGTACCTACCCCAAATCACCTTGAAATTCATCTTGAAGTAAAACTAACATGACAAATTAACCATTTCTTGAAGCACTATCGAGTGACTGAAAAACGCAACTAGGCTTTGACGATCCAGCATATGTACAAGTGTGTTTTACCATAGACCGTCTTCTGAAAGACCTATTTTTATGGCCTGTTAGTAGGAATAATTGGTTGGTACAAAATCATTAATGGTGAAACAAACAAAACGTATTTTGGGCAAACCTAGAAAAACTATATACCGATTGGTATTTCAATCATACATATAGCTTAAGAAACGTAATTACTTGTTTTCAAACATTGTAATCGATGTCTTGTATGAAAATAAAACGATATATAAAGTGTCAATGTCAGTTTGTTAAAATGTCCAAAAAGAAGCAGTAGAGAAAGATTTTGTTTAACAATACTACCCCAATTCAGGATGCAATTTGTATAAAAAGTACGAAACTAACCAAGGTAATAATAAAGGTATGTGCATGTTTTCTTTGAATAAGTACACACTCAAATCCAGGAAGTTACTCATACGAAAAGTACAAAACTTATTCTCAGTGATTTTTAAAATTATAAAGAACATGACTTACTCCTGAAAAGGGGTTTACATCACACTTGAAATGCTTGCTTCCTAAATTACATTTCCAATTTCCGGCAAGATATTGAAAACTTTATACAAACTAAAAACATAAGCAACGATTCTTGAATGAAAAATATTGCTATTCGTTCGGTAAAGGTGAATTGCTCACGTATTTCAAGAAGATAAAATTAAATGAAATGTTATTCGACAGGCCTCAAACTACATCAACATTTTTTTCAAACAGGCAAACTATTGAAATGACACGGTTTTCCTTTTTAATTCCTCCCAAAACTTGGGATTAAAATTCATACCTGGCAGTAAAGGGACCCAGGTCAAAAATCCCATATTCATATTGTAGTACATGCACATGTTCTATCTTATATAAACACCATCTTGATTCTTAAAAACCTATTAGTAACATAATAACCAAACAATCTAAATGTTGACAGATTGCTGACAAACAAGGGATGAAGAACTACTGACAAAATCGACAGTAAGGATTGACAAAATAAAGATTCAAACTGGACCAAAAAAGCTCGACAGATCTGAAAAGCAATATGTTACAGCCATAACAACGTCCAAAATCGTAAAGGTTGACAGTACTCATTTGAAGGATAAAGGTAGTTATTTCTATCTCAATTATCAAATCACAGTGAACAAAGTCGTTGTAGTTAATATAACCTTTCTTCTGTAAAATTGAACAGTAGTTTGATGTATACATCAACAGGGTAAGGTAGGTTGGTTGTGTTGTTGTTAACATCCCACTCCAGAATACTTCAATGGAGACGTCGCCGTTTGACGGTGAAGGGTGACATATTTTGCCGTCGATTGGCACATATGGCCATTGAGCAGGGAGGGTTCTTTAACATGGTGACACCCACTGTGATATAGGACCTCGATTTATACTCTCATCCGAGGAACTGGGGTAGCCATAAGAATACATTGTGGTGGTCGTAGCAAGACCCATCGATAGCAGAAATCTACGCTTCCAGATGACTTTCGGTAGGAGTACAACGATGAGAATGAAATATACATCCCGTTATGGTTGTAGCAAGACCCATCGATAGCAGAAATCGACCCTTCCAGATGACTTTCGGTTAGAGTATAACATTAAGAATAAAATATACATCCCGTTATGGTTGTAGCAAGACCCATCGAAAGCAGAAATCGACCCTTCCAGATGACGTTCGGTAAGAGTACAACAATGAGAATGAAATATACATGCCTTGCTTTCAATGTCAGGTATTCATAACGTATGATAATAAATGTGTTAAATGTACATCGTTTCCGACATATTGTTTCTCGTCTAAAATGACATTTTTCTTGACATGTTAAAGCATGGAATTTAACATGTATTTTGAAGCATTTGACCCTTGTGGCATATATATTTACATTGAAGGTCATAAGCAAGGTCACTTATCCTAGTGTCAGATTTTCGAAATATCCCATCTGCCCGAAATTTTATGTATGTTCATCGAAGTGGTGACTGAGCGAGTTGGAAATTAAAAAAGTACCTATTATTTCAACTGAACAGCAAGCAACATACCGAAAAGTACAAACCAAAGTTAACATTTATTTCTTAATTCATTCATTCTATTAATTCTATTGAATGGTCGATAATGCTCTTTGATTCTATCAGACTGATTATGATGCAGCAAATATGTGCATCGTATTTACTGAAAATTGCAACTGATGGCACTTACTATCTAATTCATTTGGTAGCCATATGCACTTCAATGGTATTAGTATAAAAACGACCTTGACCTTATGAAACCAAAATTCATGATTTTATCGGTAACGGCAACTTGGAACCTTCTCATGAAGATGATGTAAATCATATATTTATCGATCTAAATGGCATTCCAATATATATCCCCAAACAATAACACGTTGAACTTGACATTTTTTCAAGGTTTGAAATTTGCAATACCAACTTAAATCTACGATATGGAGACAAAATTATATAGACTTTATTAGAACATATTTATAAATGAAAACGTCTCGCAGTATATACCACAATGATCTGGCATATATAACACTCTAGTATATATTTCACACGATATCAAACAACCTATATTCAAGTCAAAATTCATTGTCAGTTTATTGAACTACGAGGCACTTTCAGCATATTTCAATTTTACAAACACATACTTTCATTCCTTGATAATTGACAAAAATTCTTTCTTGATGGAACTCGTTTCTGCTTGGGTACAATCGAACTCGGGTTCTCTCTCCTATATACATTACATTTTGCAACTTGAGTTAAAAATAACTTTTTTCTCACTTGATAGACAACAGTATCGTTTAACGAATACACATTGCATTCAAATTTGTACTCATTGACTGTCCCGCTCTAAAAAAGTATTCAAAATTATAATTTTTCACATACATGTTTATTCAAATAACACTCTTTGACACATTACCTTGCTTAAAAATTACTATTGCTGCACACAACTCTCATATTGTATGGAGTAATTAACACACAATCTGAGAATGTGTTGCTCAAAGACAGGACCGACGCAATGTTCGCTCTAGTGAAAATGATCCTCTCTCTGATGGTAAAACAAGACAAAGTAGAAGTATCCATCGGACGTAGACAGGTTAGAGAAGAAGCAGACTTTTGAGAGCAGAATATAGTGGCTTGAGGTAACATTTGTTGTTCTTAGAAAAGCTGTCTCGTAAAGACTTAATTATAATCTACATAAAATAAGAATAAAGATATTCTTGATATCTGTATAGAGGATAACTCTTGCAAAACGTCAGTGCGCATGTCCTCTGCTGCATATGGTAACAAAATCAGTTTTCACAATGATCTCAGAGTTATAAACAATCTGTCAAACCAATGTGAAAACCGGTTTTGTAAAAAATCCCAACTGGATCCGATGCTTTCACAAATCCCATGGCGCAATCCTGCAAAAGATATTCAAAATGTACGAAGAAAATACTAATATTACATTTACATATTTATAGAGACTTGAAAAATTGTAAATATTTCTATCTTGCATTATGGAGAGATTCTGTGAAGCACATGCTAGTCGATAACATTTGGAAGACCACCAAATATATTGGTACTATTTAAAGGAAGATAATATCAAATCGGTGAGGTGAATGTGTATCTGTTGTATTGTGATCATTAGAGGACAAAAGAGACGTAAAATGCGCAAAAAAATCGGTCAAAATAAAATGTAGAATGACTGCTGTAAAGATAAAAGATTTTAATGCCTCTTTCAATTCAATTCTACCTTCTCACCCCTGATCTGTAACTTCTAAAAGTTTTTTACCACTAGAGGCCAAATAAATCGTGTACACCTTGAAAATCTACTTTTTTTTCATTCCAATCCACACAATTAAAAAAAATCTTATAGTTAGCAAAGATGAATGAGAAAGATGACTGTAAAAAGAATCAAAAGTAAAGAAATGACCCGATTACGGATTAACTGATTTCATACCTGCCAAAATGTATCACCCATTAATCAATCACGCAAATTGGGATTTAATCGGGGAATGAAATAGATACCCTTTATACCACAATGATATCCGAACCAAAAAGATATAAAAGACAATTCTACTATTCCTATTTCATTTTGTTTAAATCTACACAGGAAAAAAATCAATGAAAGAATAGCTACTATTTCAATCATACATGAAATGTCAAAATAAAGAAATTTGCAAAACCGATCTATCTTTGTGTAAACGTACGGGTCACAGGGATATGGTGTTCAAATATGTCTACACTAGAGCATTTCGTGTACTATGGGAAAACAGAACCCAAACTTTTCTCTTTGGCATAGGATGATAAGCTGTGAAGAGTAGGTATATAAAACATCTGTCGCTCTGAAATAAAGAGTAAAAAATACATCTCCAAATGTTTGATCATGCAACACATTACCATATTTAAAACCCTCCCTGTCCTCATGAGTATTTCACTAATCTGAGTCTGTATGCGTCTACCATACACGACAGCAATATCTGATAAGTTTTTTGTGTTGACACCGTGGTACATGTTTGTAAATGTGAAATGTTCCCAGACTAACCACTTGTTAACTGTGACAGGTGCGTGATCTACCATCACACTTCCACTGAATTCTAAACAGAAATGTGTTGATTCAGTTACAGATAAAACTAACAAGATGACATGGAACTTGCATCATCAACTCCCCTTAACAAATCAAATTCAATGTAACTACTGGATTGACTGCACATAGAGAAATTGCAGATGTTTTATTCATTATCATTTCTACATGAATTTCTCTGGTGTATTGCATTTTTTAAACACTGTAAATGACGTAAATATGATTTTGTCATGTAGATCAAGAAACAGGATTTATAATTTTTTATTTACCCCTCATTACAAGAACTTCTGTCTGTATGTCTATACACTAAGAAATGCCCCCTCTGCCAAATTGTACAAAAGGACAAATTACACCAGGTGCGAACACTCATAATGCAAGTATGGTAGGAGACACATGTACTTCCCAGAGAAAAAACGAACAGAAGCTCAGAGAAGCGGTAATCTAGCCTAGATTAGGAATGGATCTTTTCCTTTACTAAATTCATTTTTATGTACACGCCGATATTGCAGTACAGTACCTTTGTTGGAAACTTTCCATATGCAATTTTATCCCATAGAAAACAAGGACCTGTATTTTTTTCGAAATCTACGATTTCATCAAAATATTTGCGACAGATTTAATTATTGAAAATGAGAAACTTTGCCAATAACGGAGAGGTTGGCATATCTTGATAGCAAATGAATATATTTATGTAACGAAGTCTTGATGTGTAGTCCAGAACGTACTCATCAACCTGAAAACAAAAATGAAATAATAATAAATGTATTAAATCACCAACATATTAGAAATTATATCTTCCATGTACATAATAAAATTATGATTCAAAATACAGTTTAGACTGTTTTAAGAGATTGTCCAAGGAGAGATAAAAATATTGTTGCATATGATGTGATTTTTAGAAAGCGTACATTTAGGTCACAAAAGGCAGGCAGTCCTTTATTCATTTGGTCACTAAGGCAGATTAGATTGTACTGTGGACATAAAAATGTTCACATAGTGGAAAAAAAGAATGTTCAAAGCAACTTGATTTTGCTCTCAACTTTCAGTTTCGTAACAGTGCAGATTTTAGAGATAGCCACTTGCACCTATCTAATCTTAAGTACATGTAGCGTAAAACAAACATTTTCTAACTGATGGATATATTTACATTCACATATCTAGGGTAAACATTTACCCTCTTAAAGTGTCCACTTACCCGACAGATATTTTCATGGCTCAAAAGTAAAGACGTAATTACCTACTGATATGTCATTACACAAAACTGATTTTAATTCAATGCGTGTCAACTGGGATAAGATGTCATGTGTATATTTGTATGGAAACAATGTCGAGAAAGAAAGGCAGAAGGGCCGTTGATTCAACGATATAAACATCGGAAGAATGTGAGAAGTTTTTAAGGAGACACACTGAAGGACACTGGGTAATCCAGTTCCACTATCACGGAAGTTATAAAGATAAGGTGCAGATAACAGTCTTCTACATAAAAGTGCATTCAAATGCACAAGCAGGTGCTCAATTCTACCTGTGCTGATCTATACCTGTAATCAACTGTTGCTAATTTCATTAACATGTAAATTACGAGTTTTCTACCATTGGGACCAGTCTCAATGCCTTATCATCGATGCCAAAAAGTAAATACTGTTGTTACATTTAAATGTACCCTAGTTAATGATAAGAAGTAAGACAGCTGGAAATATAGGCCATTTCAAATCTGTAAGAAGATAACAATGCTGATCACGTCTTCTGTGTTAATCTCTGCTCTTGTGTGTTCTGTCATTTATACGCTCACATTCCCGCCGAGAAGGGATGTCTTACGGCAGGATGGATCCAACTGAAAATGGGCTTGTGGTCACTTCAACGGTCATATGTTTAGATTAGATTGTCCAATTCCTAACCACAAACAAATATTACAGCCATTAATCCACCTATTGTTTGATGTTTATCCTAGCCATATCTGTACAGAATTATGCAAGTTTACTCGTTTCACCGTTTTTAGGATTGTCTATCTAAGACAAGCAGAAAAAAGATTTTTGACCATCCTTTGCATTTTTCTACATTTCCTGAGAGTGTAGCGGTGCACGCTCCGCACGAGATGCAGGTGCATTCCAACAAGGTATCACAAGATATCAGGTAAAGATCTGGTGTACATTCTGCTAACTACACAAAGTGAACAACAATGGTTTCAAACAAAACTCAGAAAGATGAGCAGACCCCATGGTATGTACCTTAATATCATCCCATCATGTTTTTTGCAGGGACAGTCTCTTCATGTGCAGACAGTTGTGAATTCCAATCTATGCACGGGACTTTGAAGATACTTGCAAGGTATCAAATTGTGAGGAATGCTATCTTGTGACATATTACAAAATCAAACAAGCATTGGAATAATAGCTCTGAATATCACATCATGAGCAAATCAAGTGATTTGTGCATCTGAAGCATACACAAGACTAAGATTTCCCTGTTGTTTTCAGTGCACTAATATCCTATTTCAGACTCTATGCACGCTTTTCCCTTTTTGACACCGAGCTAGACACATTCTATGATGATTCTTTTTTTCGGTAAAAAAATTGCTGAATGAGCAAGGATAGGTTGATCAAATGATCTTATCTTATAGAGATCACTAGAATGAAAAAAATGAAGAAAATATAGCCTTGTTCAGCACAACCTTTGTACTTATCTTTCTCAATAATACAGTTTTTTCCTTCCTAAAGTACAAAGCGGTCAGCTACAAAAGCTTACTTTGACAATGCAAAAGTTACCTTTCCAATAGGTCAACAAAAATTCTGTATACAACGCAACAGGACTGCGCAGGGCTTCATTTGGTATCAAGACAAGTATATTTTGCTTATTTACTTGTCT
The DNA here is from genome assembly GCA_016161895.1 of Pinna nobilis. Lineage (NCBI taxonomy): Eukaryota > Metazoa > Mollusca > Bivalvia > Pterioida > Pinnidae > Pinna > Pinna nobilis. The sequence goes on from JACSZP010027787.1 coordinate 12,037, forward strand.
GTGGGCAACTTAGTTTACAAATACTGGATAGAACTCTATCAAAATAATCGTTTTTCCCATTTTCAAAATTTCATTTGCATGCAATGACCATAGTTTCCAGAATTTTTGAATGATCCAGATATAGAAAAACACATATACACAGAAATATTTGGAACATTTTATATCAAATAATGTTGAAAGTGGCATAAAACACCATTTAAATAAACAAACTCAAATACTTTACGATCACTTTGATTTTTAATTTCATTTAAATACATTTGGAAGATAACAGCACAACCTAATCTGACCCTGGTATTGTAGGTAATATGAAAGTTGTGTATCAAATATAACAACATTTCAAGTACAGACAATTTTCAGGTGGTGATAACAGGGATTTAAATGTACTTTACCTAATGTTATACATAACTTATCTGACTCATCCAATTCACAACCACAGATAGTTAAGAAGGCTCAGATTTCAAAAGTTTTAATAAAGACTAGCATATCGGCTCCGGTTATTGTGTAAAGTGATCTATTCATGTGTATCTTCCCCTGACAAAGGTCCATCAATGGCTTCCAAAAGTATGTATGCCGCTTTCCAAGCAAGTTTGGACGGCCCACATCAAAGTAAGAAAGCCATGGTGAATTAAACACTATTGAAACTTATAATTTCTTGGGTCTCACTCCTTGTTCATAACAAAAACTTTTGCATGACAGAATTTCCCCAAATTTTAACTCATGGTTTATTTGAAATATTGCGAGTGTCACACCAAGGTAGTGATGGTAGGATAGAATATCACTTAATAGGATTCTTACATCCAGATCCCGGGCACTAGATACACAAATTATCAATATACACGGAATTCTTGAGATATTTACTGTTACTTAACCTCTACAGAAAATGTTTCCCAGACGTTTTAATACACCATGTTGCAGCCATGAATTGAACCTAAAAATGGTGGTTTTATTTGTGTTGTTTAGAGTTCTACAACATTTCAGACTATTGTGTTCTCTTGCTACATTATCCATAAATTCATTCATTTTTATTATTTGTTTGCTTGTTTTTGCTTCTTTTTTTTTTTATAAAAATAAGGTAAAATTACAATGCCAAGGTCAACTGTCATGGTATCATTTGCATGTTCCAGTCAAAAAAAATCTAAAAGTGGAATATCAGAGCCCTATCCCTCAACCTTTTAAAGATATAGCTTAGGTTTATGGACGGTAGGTAAAACTCTGATGTCAAGGTCATATGGTTAAAAGTCATGCTATCAAATGATAGTTGTGGTCACAGAGTAATGAAACCATCTGACCTATAGGACCAACCTACAATAACTTGAATAGCATGGTTCTACTGTATATTTCACTGGTTTCAGCCAGATTTATTCTCCAATTACTATATATCAGGTGTAGATCTTAGTGAGCCCAAGTTTGATATAATCTCAGACCTTTAGTAGAACTAGCCTATCCTGTGACCACAGTAGTAAATGCTTCAATTACTCATGAAGACAACACTTGATGCTTAAATTGCAGGATTATCCACACGATGTTATACACAATGGTCAACAAATTAAGTGTTACCTAAGCCAACAGATTAGCTTTCTGAGGCTACCAATCTGTGGGGACCACCAATACCCATTATCCAACTTCAGTTTTGTAAGCTCCGCTCGTTTGTTTTGTTTTGGTATTTTGGGGTATCTCCACTTAACCTTTTCCAGTCTATAACTTGCTTAAGTATACCATTTGGTCGCTCTTGATGTATTATACTTATTATCTTCCTCTATTATACCGCTGGATAAAGGAGTTCGCATGATGATCCCATTAAAATTAAAAACCATACCCTAACACCTTGTTATTATCTACTACGTCAATGTAAAATCGGGTAGCTTAGAAGAAGATTCCTGGCTCTATATATGTAGGACCCCATTGACGTATCAAAAGACATCATGCTTTCCCATGACACAGATTACTAGGTTAACCTATTGTCATGCGATTTTTTATTTGTAATCTGGGACAAGATTTTACTTTAACCTGTAATAATACTGGTCCTTACTGTAAGCATATTATATGACCAGTTTTTATACAGAGAGGAACCTTTATCTAATAAATAAATTTGATGAAATCAAATTTGACACCTCTGTGGACCTACCTTTGATGCCAATGAGAAATCTTAGAATTAAGACAAAGATATTTGAGGAAAAAATTAATTCAAGTTGTTATACATATCTCTTAGTGGTATATGACCATACAATGTTATCTCTCTTCTATGACTTGTTAAAAAGTTATTATGAGGACAGAAATATGCCTTGGATGGGGAGATGCTACTGAAAATTTCAGAGTTGATAATTCAAAATAGTGTGTTTGCCCTAATAGTTGAAAAGCTGTAATAGATCAAACTTCTTAACCATTATCCAAGCAAAGGACTGAAATGAAAAATAAAAACAAAAAAATGTGACAAGGATTCTATAACATTTATGACTAATGTGTCAGTATCCATTATAAATTCTCAGGCTGAGCCAAAAAAGAAAGGAAAGCAAGTTGGAATTAGAGATACAATAATGAAACCTCATTTGTTTTTTGACATATTTGTGGTGATTAGAAACTGTTGAAAAAATACTTCCCTATTGAAAATGTACCACTAAATGTTTTATGCCAAAAGAATAAATAAAGGGAGTTAAAATGATCTTTCTCCACATGAGCAGGTATGATAAATATATTACAGCAATAAATTAGCTGAGTGTAATTTACTAAACAAATTAGTGAGGGAGAAAATGATTCATAAACAAACTGGAATATTTCAGAAAGAAATTAAAAAACCAAATTGTTAAGATGGTGTTGACACATTGTGTTACAACATGAAATGTTAAATATTCCTGTCCTTCCCATATCAATGTGTGCCTCCATACCCAAGTGTTTAAAGGATTGAGCATTAAATCACATAGCCTCTGACATCTAGTTTGTATTGGACAGCCATTGATTCTGTGAGAAGTTTTGCCAATTTACATGCAGGAGGTCAATGGACTTAACATTGATATACATGTACTTGAAGCTGAAGTTTTTCCTTTGTCATTTAAAACTGGACATCAAAATGTGACTGAAAAATGGTCATGTGTTGTGTACAACAAACTGAGAAAATCATAAAATGGCCCAGGGAGGAGGGCAAAAAATCAGGAAAAATCCTTTGCTGTTGGATATGTGATTGATTTAATTTGCTAGGAATCTTGCTTGTCAATATTTTTGTATAATAAAAATACAGATCTTAGAGTATAAACAATCACTACATGTCTAAATACTGCAAATGGTTTAAGAAAGGCTTTGAGTACATCCCTCTTTTCAGTCAAAAATATCTTTTCATATTCAATTAAAAGAGGTTGTTTCGTAACATCCATTTAAGTTGACAACAATTGCTATCTACCATGATAAATATTGTGGAGTCTCCTTGTAAACTACTATTTTAGATCTGAATCATACAGGTATCAAATTTCCACCAACAATACACACACCTGATCAGGCCGGTGCATCAAGTTGATAAATGAGAATTAATCTTATCTCTCTTGTGCTAATGATAGCTGTTAAACAAAAAAATCGGGAGATGGCATGTAATTTGTGATTTGGTAAGCAGAAAAAATCCAAAAGCCACCCATAGTCTGAGCAGGCAGGGCTCATCTCAGGTAAAATGGAAACAGGTGTAGGTTTAATGTATAGACTTAATGGTATCATAAGTATAACTCTCACCTGACCACAGGTGGAAAAACTACAGGTATCCTACTTGTATTAAACATTAAATCTTATAAGACTAAAGAATCCTTTAAAATACATCCAATAGAGATTATGAAAATAAAATTTGTACGAGAGGATTAAAAATGAATCAAAAAGAGGAACAGCGAGATGGAAGTAGATAATGGCCAGCCATTGTTCACTTCGTAAAACGGCTATTTGTATGAACTGTGATATGGAAATGATGGCCGAATAGTTCAGCCCTTGAGATGAGTAGCGAGGGAGATTCATGAATGAAATCTTCAATGTTAGGTAAAGGATTTAAAAGGAAAAGTCACTTATTTCATTCAAGATTTCATACCTGCCTGAAAACTGGGTGTTAGGCATTTTGACACACCATATGTTAATGTAACAAGTGGGAGTAAGTAAGATATTAACACCTAGGTAGTGAAAAAGCATTTAAATACGAGGTTGTATGTGATGCATCAGGTCACAAGACAGAAATGATACAAACTCACATGATGAAAAAATAACAAGTCCCTCCCAAAACTCATGTGACTTAAAGTACCCCTCCCTGTAAACTCTGGATATGTAGGTCAACTCCTCAGGCCCAACTGATTCAGATGTATAGTGCAAATACATAAACATGCTAAGTTTTAGAATTTATAATCAGCATAAATGAAAAATGTTTACTTAATCATTAAGTATGCAGGATTTAAAGAAGTAATGAGTGCAGTGGACATTTGGTATTTACTAGTGTAATATTCTGAACTGTGTTTGTACTGTCATACAATCAGTCAATTATACAAACAGCTAATTATGGACATTTTGTCCGGTATCTTTTTGGAATACACCTGGTACGGTCTAGCATACCTGGCATTACTTATTGAAAATTTATTCATCTTGCTCCTTCTAATTTTGGAACACATTTGCTATATTTGATCGAAATAGAAATGTTCAGTAAAAGGACACAATTGTTCATTGATGAAGTTGTTGTTTACAAAAGTAACTAACTAATCTCTTAATGTTCAGACAGATGGAAAATAATCTATAAATAGAATGTCCTTTGAACTTGAGCACCATTTCGGTATTTTGTTCATAACATAAATTTTATGAATGTGTGGTGTATTACGTAGAACAATTCCTTAATATTACAAGAATGTGTAGGTGTCCTAATATTTTTAAGGTTATTTATTTCCTAAGATTAATTACAGATCTTCATTCATCACAAATAGGTATTCTAATTAAATATTCTAATTACAAATTTATTCTACTGGTTCTTCAACTTACTTGAACCCATCCAACTAGTCAGAATGTGCAATTCCATCTGAACCCATATAAGGCATGTTCCAATAATCTGAAAAATTCAAAAAACATATGCACACATAACCAAAATTCCATGACTATTTCATAACTTTATCATGACTAATACCACATTTTCCATTTTCATATGTAAATCTTTAAAATTTCTTTTCAAATTGATTGTCTTAAAGGGTGTTGGAAATTCTTTCATCTCTTCTCTCAATTACTTTGAATAATTTTTCAAAAATATTTTGTATCGAAGGAAAACTCTTTGGACACTTGTATGTCCGTACATGTACATGTACATGCGGCAAGAGCTGAGACAACTTGTGTCCAATTTTTTTCCCTCAGAAAAAGAATTTATTTAACTTTCAACTAAGGAATTTACATGTCAAAAAAGAAAGTGCTTACAAAATTTACTTCTATGCTTAGAAAGCTATAAGCAATGTTAGGGGAGTTATCTGATATTGTTGTCTTGTTGTTAAACATCTCACACTACAATTTGTCTCTGAAATAGAGACATCACCTCATGTCCGGGATGTGCTTCAATTTTTGGCCTATGCTTAGCACTCAGTGTTACTGAGCAAGGAGGGTTCTTTAAGCTGCCAATAGCAACCAACATGATATCTAGCTTTTTTTACTGTATCTTCTGTTAAGAGCAAAACAAAAAACTACAGGTAAACAAACAAACAAACAAATAGATGGTCAGAAAATTCTTTTGTCACAAATTTTCAAATTATTGCAGCTCAAAAAAACAAGAGGCCCAATGGGCCTATAACGCTCACCTGAGTAATAC
>JACSZP010027791.1:0-10805 GCA_016161895.1 Pinna nobilis
ATGACTGAACAATAAATGTAGCTGATGATTCGTTTCTGTATCGCATGACTAGTAATGACCGGAATTCTTCCACGTGCAAGAAGTATTGAGCGGTCAATACTATTAATGACCACTTTTCCTGACCGCCGCAATATTTTCAAATGACGGGGTATTTTTTAGAACTAGCTTTAGTTCGTTACAATTTACTATACAGACTATAACTGAAATCTACATTTAGAAATATGACGTCAGATGAAAAATCGTCTTCTACGTCATCCGCAGTATAATAATGTAAACATGGCAAACGAATCGAGGTGAACGAAAATGTCGAGCGACAAACTGCAAGGGAATTTAAAAGAAACAGATGGCTAAACATGGTGAAATATATTGAGTGTATTGGTATGTAATTTAGTAAACACCGAGAAATTTATTGTCAATGAAATTCCGAGTAAAACAAATACGAAATTACAAAGTCGAGCCGGTCGAGAAAAGATTTGGCCTAGGCCTTATTTCTATATTTGTATTTTGAAATTCTATATCAGTGTATGATTGAATAGAAAGCAANNATAAAACAATTTATCACTCTTAATGTGGTCAACATGGTGATCCCTCGGCCTAACCCACTCGTTGACGTTGGCCTCGGTCAGGTCAGGTCACCTCGTGTCATAATTTCACCATGTTTACCTCATTAAGAGTAATTGTTTTAGTATTAATTGAAATCGGTTGATCGAGCAATCTATCAGACAAAATTACCTTTGATCTCACGCCTAAACTTAGCCTAGCCTACATGTATATTCTAGGCCTACCTGCTTTTATTCTGTGGTCTGATCCGTTTGTGTACAATTTTGCATCGGACTCCCTCGGACGTGTTCCGCTTGGGTTTCTAATTTCCGGAACATTTCGAAGAGCAAATGTACCACCGTTTGGCGCGTTTTCCATATTGGCCGAGATTTTCTCATATTGGCCAACCTTTTCCGTATTGGCCGAGTTTTCCCATATTGGCCGACTTTCGTAACCATATTGGTAAGGCAGTTAAACCCGTACAAATGTTATATAGACAAAGTTAATTTATAAAACATCATATTAACCGACATAGTTTCATATTTAGTATGCATATTTCAACGCTCCCTTATTTATTGACTTTCTCAGTTTGACATTGATTGCTAACCGGCATTTTAGAAAGTTTTGAGAGAAAAAAAAATTGTCACATTGTCAAATCACAAGAGGATCAGGATTTTGCATACATACATCACTATAGAGTTTCACCGTTTAACAGATAAACGTCAAAAGAAATGAAAAACAACTTAATACTTGTTTCTTGTCATATTCTTGTTCGTTTACGAACACTTTTGGGCTATGATTTATTTCTCGCTATTATACTTATTTTGTTGACAGATTATCGAATATTTCAGCAATCATCTGGACACAATATGTATGATAATTCATGAGGATTGTCAATCGTGTTACCTTCAGTCACATGGACAGTAATTTTTGAAGTAGAATATTAATTCAGACCTTTCTTTTCCTATCCAGTTTAATCAAAATGCAAAGCTAATTGTAAGTATTCGATATTAAATCTAAATATCTACTATATCTCCTCCTTAATATGGATGTAACCATAATTACCGGCCCACAATTTTTTCTAAAGCTCTAGAAAAAGGACTAACTCCCCAGTTTTACCCTTTAAAATATGAATATCAGATTATACCAGTCTCCTTTCGTCTTATTCAACTATAATGAAATAAAGAGAAACCAAATCATAGCTATCTCATTCCCTCTTACAAAAAACACGGGTCTATCTAATCCGCCATAAATGATGTTTAATGAAGTAATGTCTTTTTCCGATCACAAACAGAAATGGCTCTATAATTTACATTACCTGATATACCAATAAATAAAAGCCAGCAAACCTATCAGAGTAACTCACTTTATGTAAAAGACTCGTCATCCCTGATCAATTTATCCGATGCATAGTGACTTGTCGAAGGCAGAACATTTTCCAGGAAAGTATTTTCAACTGAAGATTTTTAATGAAAAATGAAAGATGTTTTGTAAGCATTGCCTTTTCATGTTTTAGCTGGGAAAGCGAATACAGGTGATAGTCAAGAGCAGTGTAGACCTGTTTGTTCCCCTGTAACTAGTAAAAGCCAGGTTGTTAGGATCGATCTGTCTGTCTTACGTGTTTTGTCGCGCGATGGGAGCCATATGATGGAAGCGTATATTAAGATGTGGTTCCATGTTCATATGTTTCTGTAATTTTAAACTGAAGTGAATCATTTTATAAAATCAATTACTGAAGGTGAATGTTTATTCGGGAATTTTTTTTTCTCTTTGACTGAAGTAAAACTACGTAAGAAACTTTATCCAGAAAACTATACATCTGAGGTACGGAGACACCTAACTGCCTTTGAATTTGGATTTCTATTTACAAAAGATGACTCGGTTTACAAGGTAAGAGAAATTTATATTTGTCTTTCATTCAATGTGCATATCTTGGTATGTCTAATATGGAACAAAGAAGCGAGATTACGCTCATTTAATGCCGGCTATATAGATATCATACCTTAGGATTCAGGTCTCATCAATCTCAAATTCTGTTTGTTCCATCCTTGAAATATGTTGATGTTATTTTATTGTAAGCTTTGTTGTTGATTTAAATCAAATTCTTTAAAAACCAGATGGTCAGCATTAATTGATAGATGTGCGAGACCAGTTACAAATGTACCCCGGAGAGATAATCGCGCTTCTGGGAATAAAATAGCAAACTTTTAATTTCTACCATAATCAACCTTAAAAGAGACTCGAAACAATGCTAACTAGAAGTGAAAGATTAAATGATTTAAAGAGCAATGCCTAATCATTTGGCCACAGAGGTCCCTCTGATTTGAAGAGCAATGCTCTAATCATTTGGCCACAGAGGTCCCTCTGATTTAAAGAGCAATGCTCTAATCATTTGGCCACAGAGGTCCCTCTTTTGGACGAGACTGTCAAGACCGATGTTTGTTTCAAAGTTTAACCTCTCATTTTTCAAGATCTCTTAATTTCATTAATGAAGTATTTGACACGTGTAGAAATATTTACACCTGCATTAAATATGACCGAAAAATCGAAAGCGTCGTAAACACTATACGAAAAAGAAAAATATGTAAGTTAAAAGAAAAAAATATAAATATATATCCAAAAAAATCATTAAAAATAATATGTCCCAAATTGAATGAAAAATAATATCTAAATACGCTCAAAATTATGTGGCTGGGTATCCGAAGATAAACATATTTTATTTTAGATACACTTTTTCTTTTTTTCAGAATTAATTATATTATATACCATTTCATTACCAGTGAACAGGTGTTCGGATAAATGAGAATTAAAGATTTTCTAGAAGTAGATGTAGTTTCCTGAGTAGGTTTACAATAGTGGAGAAGTAACATAAGAAATCCATTACTTTCAATTTGTTCATCAGATTAAAGCGAACCGTTTATTTGATTAAATGTCTCTATACGCCATTTACTTATGTTTTTCCACCAATTATCATATGTGAAGAATTATTTTTGTATGTTTTAGACAATGTAGAAGCTCTTAACTCTGAGGCTATTTAAATCTATGGTATCATAGTTAAAAAGTAACAAAATATGAACTAAATACCGTATAGTGAAAAGATGTGCTATAAAAGATGTTTCCACTTAACATAAATCATGTAAAGACAGAAGTTAGGCATCAAACAATCTATCAAAGTGGTAACACGTTCTGGGAAAATCTGAGAACTCTCTCGAGGATTCTAAAATTAGCTGCAGTAGCTTTATTTATGTATGTATTGACATGTCACATCTTAAAACTTAATTGTTCTTGTTTTTGATCTGTAATTGAACTACAAGGAGAAAAAAAGAGTACCTTTGTAAATTAATATTAACAGGAAAAGAGGGCAATAATTGTGAAATTCTTTGGACTAAACGGGTTCTATGACGTTGAAAAGCATTACAAATTGAAATAGGGTCAGTCCATGTGCAGGGGCATGTTATTCGCTGCTTTTCTTTTCCCTCCAAATTCTAATGATTTACACTGTCCTCTCTCTGTCGATCTGTAGTTCATTATGATAAATTTCATATATAAGCACATTCTTATGTATTTATTAATCGATATACAGATACGAAATTCAATACCGTTCAAATAGCCAATTTTCCAATTTGAAGGTGTTCCCTGGTTGTGCAATTTGTCTCGCCTGGTGTCCCGTTTCATTTATTACCGTTTTCCGCATAATTTAATTTGATTGTACTGAATAACTGATCCATTCGTCCTTAGACCAACCCTTATTTGAAGGTTCCACGTGATTACTTAAGCTTAATTCATCAACCCAACCTGGACAGAATTATCCATCTGTTTCCATGTTCTGATACAACGCTGTCTTGTAACCTGGATGATCTTTCGAACCCTCTGACGTCAAATGCCGTATGTTTAACTATCTACTGACGTAATCCGTCTGTGAGAGTACATGTTGCGTTACACAGAACATATATCATTTTAAAAGACACGCATTATTTAGAAAGGAGAGAACAAATAATCCTTCAATGCCTTATACACAGACTTGGAGACTAGAATTTTGACAGTGGGGTTACATCACCCTTTTCTTATACAAAGCGGTGGTATGTTGTTTAATTGATTGCAGGTGTGGCCTGTTTGCCCTCTGATCATGAGATCTAAGGTTCGAATCCTAGCCCCGCTGCGGTTTGCTGCCCACGTCATTCGGATGAGATAGTAAAAACCGAGGTTCCGTGTCACAGTAGTAAGGCACGGTAAAGAAACCTTGCTTTATATGGCGATCATCAGCAAAATTAGGCCCGTCACCGACAAACAGCGACGTCTCCGTATAAATGAAAGATTCTTGAGTGGGACGTTAAACAACAATTCAAACAACGAGGGAAGCCAAATTATTTGTATCCCATAGATGAAAAAGAATTAATTCTAAGATCCAGTATAATGATGACCTTGATACTTTCGCATAAAAGACATCAAGTTAATAAGAATAGGTCTCCTATACATATTTGTTTCTTTCATGATGATTTATTTTTTACATTTGATATGGAGATATTTATAGTGAGATGCCATAGTTGTCTCTAAGTCTTTGTATCGGTGAATGTTCTAAGACTCCTGAACAAATGATTATTCTGTATTATAATACTTCATTGACAAAACACATTTGGTTAAGATCCGTAGCGTGTCAGGGAGACAAAACTTCATGTCTCCCTCGCTTGTTTCATATCTTCCTCGTTGGAAATTCTTTTCAGCTTATTCGAATTAAATGATTAGTATGTATTTATATGATATTTCGGTATAATAAACAATTTAGTGTCCTGGTCGTAGGGAGATATAAGGATGTATTCACTCGCGACAAGTCATATTTCCCTTGGGTCGGGACGTTTGACAATTGGGTTTGTCTTGAGTAATCAAATTCTGTCTCCCTACAACATGGGTGATAAATGTATAGTTGGCTATAACTCAGTCGTCTTCATTCCAGCAGACGGCTCAATTACTAAACAAAATCGCATTCACCATTGCATTTCTTGTTTAAAGCATTCTTGATCTCAAGCCACGTGATTTGACACAGTATAATCACAGAAGATGATCTAAGAGTAGGTAAATGCCTGAATACCCTTATATAATCTTTATCGTAAATGATTGGGTAATAATTAGTATGATAATCTTTATGTCCAAAGAAGGACGTTGTGAAGCTTAATGATTTGAAATAGCAAGTGTCTGTTATCCTTGCCGCATAGCAACGATTGCTCTGTATTGCGTCTGGGCAAACATGAAAATGATTAAAATACCGTTTCTCTGGATTCACATGACCCATAGTAATTTTAATCACTTCTCATGCTGGAGGACACTTTTGTTCCAAGGGTACTTGTAGAGTAGTCATTCTAAATAAATCCTAAACTTATCATGTTTTCTGACTTAGTTTTTCAAATATCCCGCGGTACCTCTCCAATGTTATTTTAACCAACTACTCATGTATCTCTGTGGTGGACACGTTTGTCCCCGAGGGTACTTGTCGGGAACTAATTCTGAATATATCTCAGACTTGTCATGTTTTAGGACTTATATCCCTCAATTTTACTTACGGGACATTTTGCTCAGATCATTATGTGAACTATGTCATAAAAGTATAAATAATTCATTGTTGAAAAAAGGTCTTGCACAATATTAAGAACCGATTGTACCAAAATTCGCTATTGATGCCAACTGCAAGTCGTCCTTAACACTGACTGTAATTATAAAACAGGTGAACAACCGCTTTTAACAATTTTAAGATTTATTGTATTGAATATGCCTAGCAAGATATGAAAAACGTTTATTCATTATATATATATTATATAATATAAATATATATATATTAGTTATTCATTATATATTATTTATAGCGTAAACGTTTATTCATATATTAATAAACAAAAGCAGTCTAATTGTTAGGCAAACTTCCAAATGTCCCATGAAATAAGTGGCTGGCTCTTGCCGCGGTACAACTCAAACTAAGAAGTTATTTCTTTTATGGAACTTTAAACTCAGTAAACCCGATTACAGATAATATCTGTTTGGTTCATAAATGTCACAAATTTCTAAAGTCTAATGTTTTGCATTGTTGCGTTGCGTTGTTGTTTAACGTCCCACTGAAGAATATTTCACTCATATGGAGACATCACCGTGTGCCGGTGAAGGGCGACACATTTTGCCTGTGCTCGGTACTGCCGGTCGTAGAGCAGGGATAGTTCTTTAACGTGGCAATACCTACTGTGACACGGGACCTCGGTTTTTACTGTCTCATCAGAAAGACAGGGACGGTCAACCGCGGAGTGGAGCTGCGGGAATCGAACCCCGGACCCCTCGGCTCGAAGTCGAACAAGCTAACCACTCGGCCACGGAGGCCCTAATGTTTTACAAAGATTTCTTTTTTCAGTGACAATGTCAGCGATTGTTATTCATCTACTATAATGGTCATGCAATGAGACATTTCTTATGTTTTCCCAATGAATACCTTTGCATAATCACAATTCAAATATAGCAAACGGTCACCAGGACAACGCCACTTAATGACCAGTTTTGGTGGTCTAGAAAGACTTAGACTTAGACATAGCAATTTTGATCTGTTTGTAATTCTAACATTGACCCAGTCTTTGGTTGGTTCAGTACAGCCTACGTACTGTAACCATTAAGTTTTCCGTTCCTCTTATGGTAATCACAAATGATTTATCTAATCATGGTTATGGCCTTTAGCAGCTGTATCATAAACACATTTTTCATGGCTTCTCTGCCTTGTTATAGTATAACACAGGTTTTTATTTTTGGTTAGACGCAAACGGATTTTTTTACAGACTCATTTCAATAGGATTATTGTTGTAAAAATACATGACCTGACCTGACACTTGTTAAGATTTTAACATTAGTACACCTGTTTTCAAAGCTTCTAACAATGATATATATTCATCGGACAAAATGTTTCTTTGATTGTATCTTAAAATATATGAGAATTGATTGGATTCTGTTTACGCCTGATGCAAGAAGAGGCTTTTTAAATAGAAAGTAATGGACGCTCATAAATCTATTTCCGCAGATTTGATGTAGCATTCTTTAATTTAGATTTATTTCCATATTCGGTTCCTAAAATTTGCAAGTCACAAGCATATCATTTTATCGTTAATTCAAAGAGTGCTCGAGAAATTTACTTTAATTTGAAAAAAAAATTCACTGTTTTAGAGGATTTTGTTAAACATAGACATAACAGCAAGATACTAAACTTTAAGAGGAACTTTTGGGAAATCTCAGTTTTTAAACAACAAATATTAACTACGCTTATCAGATGACTGAAGCAAGTGAACTAGGCATCAAGAAATTTAGGCAAATTGTTATAAGCTATCATTACAGGTGTTGTTTTCAAAAACATACGGAATGAATTGTATTGTAATAAACTGCCACTGATGTTTTTCAAAAGCATGAATGCTGTATACAGGGAACATTTCGCCTCCGTTTTATTTTCTTGCCTTTTGCCCTCATCTTCACTTGGCGAAGTCAAAACGGTAAGTTCATAAATGACAGTAAATACGAGACTGGACGAATTTAAACCGGGGCGGAACAGTTTGCAAGTGTAGGCCCTATTAGGGCGAAAATAACACGGGATGAAAATCACCCGGTATACAGTATTGTGGGATAAAAAGGAATGTTACACCAGAGGATATTAGTCAAAACAATGGCACGACCACTCCCATGTAATTAGTTCTAGGATTTCCGATAACTTAGGGTTTTCGCTGGTTCAAATCTTCCTCGGTCGATTTTTATCATAGGACGACATTAGCTAATGTCTACTCGGTAAGTTAGTGTTCATTATACGGACTCGTTCGTAAACAGCGTTTCTTCTCTACCACTTTAATAGTACGATATCATCTGAATAATTGAAAGTCGAGCATGCCGGAAAAAAGAGAAGCCAATGCTACAGATCACACTAAAAGACTTGATACTAGAGATAGAGTTACACCCCCTAAAAAGATTATGAATTTAGATGCTTGGTAAGGGTAAGTATCTCTTTCCGCCACGGGTATCAACCGCAGTGTCAACAACACAATAACATTAAAATCTACACATAAAGAGATATTTACTGTCCTAGTATGAGACAAAATTCTTCCGATCCTCTGTTCTCTGGTATTTAGTTTTAGACAGAGGTATGGATTATTAACCATCCATTTATTGCAACACTATGTTTACTGATTATGCAAAACGAGACCAATATATCAGCTTTTATCTTTAGTTCTATATATTCGACAAGAATGTTACCCGAAAGAAAAACCCAATCAGATACTAAAATGCATCAGCTTCAAATTCTCCATCAGTACCGACTTCTTTATCTGTAGAAACACCACATGTTTAACAGAGTATTTGTTATTTTAAATGTTCAAGTACAACGATATGGTAGATTTGCATATCAAGATATTGGTTTGAGATCAAAACGACATTCCAACAATCTCCTTCGACTGAAGACAAGAGCCTAATTTTGGCTTGTTTTTCATGTAAACTTACCAATGCTCAGCAAGAACATGTTAATTGTATATCACAGTGCAGATAGCTGTGTTTAAATATATTCTATTTTCATTTAATAGAACGGAATTGAGCTGGAAGTTTGATCAACATTATATAAAGCGCATTATACATACAACTTAGAACATATACATTACAGTGATCAGAATCTTATTCAGAGACATTTTAGCAACAAGGGATTCTCAATTCGGAATAAGTAAATGTTTGAATGCTGACGACATATAACTGCCTAATGGGAAGTTTAACTAATGTGGCAGATTTGCCTCATCGTTGGAAAGCTTTTTGATGTAAACAACTTGTCAACTTGACAACTTTGTCGTCTGATGTCTACGTCCATTCCAGTTGTGATTATATAACATGTTAATCATTATTTACCGACATAACTTACTAGAGCGTACTGTATATCCTGTTTTGAAAACATGAGCAGTACTCTTTAGCAATTGTCATTTATGACACTTATATTATTATAACACTTTATAAAATAAGACTGCCAAGTGGGCAAGGATTTCTGTGCTGTCTCGGGAACGGTAGACCCAGCCTGTTTACAAAGCTACGCTGTTTTGAAAATGCTTCAGTAGAATATATTTGTTTGTTAAGCGCTTAGCGTTTGAAGTGGAAGTAGTGGTCGTTCAGGTAGAACGTTTGAAGTTTCGTGCCACGATACATACGAGTGCTTGGAAGTTAATAAACGTTCCCCTGAGTGCCGAGCACACGTCAATCGTTTTAGTTCCCTGCGAGTTTATTCAGTGGCTTCTCATACTACTAAAACTTCCTTCTAAAACGCACTGAACAAAGCGTTACTCAAAGACAAATACAAACTCAAGACATTGATTTCTAAAGTACAACATCATACCAATACTACAGCGCTGGGCACCATAAAACTTAAGAATTTTATTGAGTCTGAGAATTTCCTCTACTCAAGTTCCTCGGAAATTTAAATTCAGAATTAGCTTGAGTTGAGTGCATTATAAGACTTGAAAGGGGGACTTCACTATGTTAAACAAAATCACGTCTGGGCCTATGTACAACATATTCAATAACAGTTGAGGTGTAGAATAACATACTCGTGTATGAGTACATTATTGGTGAATAGGTTTTTTTCCTAAAATAAGAATTTTCAAAAGAGAAGCATGCCCCAGTACAACGTCTCATTTACAAAATTAAAAGCGATGTGAAAAGGTAAAGGTAACGAGAGTGATCCATCTCATAGTTACCGTAAGGAAAACAAAATATAGAACAGGACTGACACGAATTGCTGGACATACGAGAGGTGGAATTAGTTGTCTAGGAGGAGTTACATCCCCTGTCAACCGGTCATATCCGCCGTAAGCGATATATCAAGATCCGATATATTCTTATTGTTTGAAATTGGTATAATTGTTTCTAATCTCAGCTACTGATAAAGTCTGTATCTGTTGTCTGCGAGGCATATACTTTATACTTTACCATATGTTAATAATATGATATCATGTTATTGAGAAGTCTAATTGCGACTGATAAACTTCGAGGTAATAATTGTTTTAGGTGCTAATTGACATCCGGAAACATCATATCTTTTGGCTTTTAGAATATTCGGTTAAGTATCTGAGGAAGGTCAAAACATCCATTGGTGTGGTATATAATTGATTTTTAAACCCTTTTAACCATAGGAATCTAAATGGCATACTCTTTACGACTGTTTTAACCGATCTAGGGTTGAAGGGGTTAAAACGTCAGGAATCAGAGTGTTAAAAAATAACCCCCCCCCC